>SNQJ01S0211588.1:0-15891 GCA_010110895.2 Picea sitchensis | reverse complement strand
ACTTCATGTCTAGGACCTGTGGGCCTCGAGACATGATCTCCTAGTTATCCCTAGATATCGGGGATAACAGGAGGAATGGCCCAGGGTGGGGAATAGTCTAGGCTCAACAATCAGGGACAGTCATTCCTTAGGGCAAACTCATTCTCTCCAGGTTACACTTTGTTAAGTGTCAAAGGAATGGCCCAGGGTGAGGAATGGTCCAAACATTTCTTAGGGTTTATACATTCTATCCAGGGTGCACTTTAATTAGTGTAGGAAGAATGGCCCAGAGTGAGAAATGGTCCAGGCTCATAAATCAGAAATAATCCTTCTTCCTTGTTTGAGAAGAATAGGGCTGATAGCCCATTGTTGATATTCTATGCTGAGGGCAGACATTCTTTCAGATCTCACAGACGTGAGTGAAAGATTGGCCCAGATGATTCAGTTTTTATCACAACATTGTTTCTATGCAGGTTGCTATCAGATGTTTGTTATGAAGAATAAATGACAGTAGATATGCTACTGTGGTGGATTTGTTCCACTATTTGTGATTATGTTTCACAGTTTGAGTAGTTGCGTACTACCTGAATAGACACAGGTGTGTTATATTAATTGATATTGTACCAGTTGTCATAGGAGATTATCCAGTTGGATATTAATGACAAGTGCTCGTAGTGCTACCAGTTGAATGGTCTGTTGTGCTCAAGACCATACCTCCCTAGCTAGGAGGGAGTTTTAATATTATGGTAGCTTCGGGAGATATGAACCTCTATTGTGATTTATGACGAGATTAGAATCCTTCGGAAGGAAGCAAAGAATTGAAGGAAACCCTAGACAAGTTGTTGGCTGAACAAATACATTTAAATTGAATTTATTGATACCCAGAAGGAGAAGTCGGCCCCAGTTAGCTTGCCCAGTTCACTATAAATACAGGGTGCCGGTTTCATTATTCATCATCTCAGCAGTTGCAGAGAGAGCCAAATCTGTGCAGGCAGTTGCAGTTTTGGTGCGCAAGTTTCTGGGAGAGCTGGGAAAGTGGTGCGCTAGCTTCTGGGTGGGATCATCTGTTCAACTTAGTTTTCTATTTCTTGCTTGGTGCCTTAGCCTCTCTTTGCTATTGGATTGCTACCAGAATTCTCTTCTCAGTCAAGGTCAAGGTGCTCGGAGGGTGGCTTCGGCCAGTGGTTGGATGACGAGGGTATCGTCAATGGTAAAACGAGCACAATCTTCTATATTCTAACAAGATTGATACTACTTCTGAAGGAGCAAGAGTTGTGGGAGGTTGTGACTGTTATAGCGCAAGTTGTAGGTTGGGCAAAGCCCAACCCAACCACAAAGCAAGTGCTACAGCTTGAGAATCCTACACCCAATGTCACCTCGATGTAGGTCCCGCACTTCAAGGGTGACTAGGTCACTCTAGGGAGGCGATCTCAATGACCCTGGGGGGATTGAGATGGAGACGGAGAGAAATGGAAGTGAAGCCCCTAGAGGTCAAGTCTAAGTGGAATGAAAGGTGGGAAGAGATGCCTTGTAAGTCAAGTGATTGTTGCCCCACAGGTATAGTACTTCTCCGGATGATTGTACCTGCTCGAGACACAAGGAAATCCAACTTGCAATGATATATGTTAGTATGGATCAACAAGTTAAGCTTGCTGTCCGTAATTTGCAGCAGTAGATGATACTTTATATCAGCAAATAAAGTATCTAAATCAGCATACAAAAATCTAAACTAGTTAAGTAAATTAACATCAAGATTAGCAATGAATATAGGCTGAGAAATGGTACTTAAGAAGCAAGAGAAGATGGATGTTGTAAACATGTATTTTCTGCAGAAAATTGCAGCCTTATGGCTGTATCTTTCAGCCACTTATATCAACAAATTACACCATCAAAATATGCCAACAATTAACTCAAAAGCTGCGCTCTAGTTATTAGAGTAGGTGAGCAAAATTTAGGAGCTAGTCTAGGGTTAGTTTAGGGGTTATGGCTAGTAGTTTATCTAGGTTAGATAAGCCTTAATGGCTGTAGGTTAGGGTTTGTAACAACAAACAAAGTAATGGGAGAGAGGGGATGCCCTAGTAGGGTAAAACTCCTCTTAATGAGGCAAACCAACTTCAAGCAATAAACCTTTCAAAAGATCAAAAAATGTGTTTCCCAATGCAATGATTTTATATCTCCAATGCAAAAAAGTATGACTAGTGCCTTTACTATTTGGTTAATGGAGTCAAATAAACAAAGAGCTAGAGAAGCTACCTCCTTGGGGGTGTAAGCCCTTTTAGTTCCCAAGGCAAGTTCTCTAGCTAGGGTTTATGCTAAGAGGTTGTATGCCCTTATACTTCTCTTAGCAAACCCTTGTATAATCAATGAGATGAAGCATAAAATGATGAAGACTATGGTGGGGGTGTATGCCCTTATACTTCCCATCTAGCTCCTAGCATAACAATACTTGACTTGAAAAAATGATAGCATAATAGTAAAAGACCATACCAAGATCAAGAGAAATGCCTAGATAATCCACCATAAGAGCTAGAAAACATCATCCAAGGCTAGCGCTAGACTTCCACCGACTATTCATCAATAGTTAGCGATAAACAAGAGTTAAAAAAGACAATCTTGCCAAAGATAGTGAAAATTTCAGACCAAGTCCTCTCACAATGAGGGAGAGTTATCTTAAAATGGGATCTTATGATCTCTTATTTATACAAAATGTCACCAAAGTGACTTGTCCATAAATTAAGGAGTAAACCACAAGATAAGGGGTCAACAACCCTAATCTTGCCCCCTTAACAAAGTAATATTAAACAATTCACTTAAAATTTCACTTTTTGCACAAATAAAACCCTAATTTACAAGGGCGTCACCCCTTTAGGGGACGTTTTGGCACTAGGAGAAGGTCGGTGATGTAGGAGGGTAGTAAGCCTTCCCAAAGCCATGTGTCAAGCATCCAAATGTTTTCCTTCAAGGTGAAGACCTCAAACCCCTCAAAATGTTCAAGTGCCAAAGCATATCATCTCACCACCATGCCCTAGCCCCCCACACATGACGTCATGCTAAAAAAGAGGATGTTTTGCCCCTCTTGGGAAAATTGTTTGGCAAGTGAGGGCTGGGCTAGGTCGTCCAAGTCATCATCAAGGCCTTCCAAGTCTGATATTTCTCATTCGGCATGCGGGCCCTTGGCATCCAACCTATGGACTTGTAGCCCCATGGAAGCCCAAGCTAGGCTTGTTCTCCCAAAACTGTCCACCGACTAGGTCCTGCAAAGACAAATGAGCACGCCCTCCGAGGATCTCAAGTCATAACATCATGATAAGTGAATCCAATCAATAAATAAGCCATCTAAGCATCTGCATCAAAGATCACTATATAAAACAATTAATTGCTCAAAGACACTACGTGACTTGTCAAGATTGAACATGGGAGGGTTGACGAGTTGTCCTGTTGGGTAGATCTTGCCCTAGGTCAAGGAGAGTTTTCAAGAGATCCCTCTCTAAGCCATGTAAAATGGATGAAGTGGTTGGGGTCAAGACTCAATGGGAATAGGGCTCATGACATACAAGGGGTCGTGGTGTCTTATTCATGGGTGCCTTTGTAGAGGGTGTGTGGTACCTTCGTCCGCAATGCACTTTTTCCAAGCCCATCGATTGCCTTTTATCTTTCTTTCTTTATTTTCTTTCAATATAGCATAAGGAGAGGTTGAAGGTCACTGCCCTGGCGTGGTGACCAGATGATGGCAATGTCACCCACAAACACCTAGTGAGAAAAGCTAAGGAGAGGTTGGCTTGTGATGAGACCCCTTTCTCTTAGCCATGCAATGAGAGCCATTACACGGTTTAGTGACCGGATGATGCGTGTGCCATACCACACTAGATACTCATGGACGTGATAGGTGAAACAAGTGATGAGGACTCCTATCCTTCAACTAATCTTTTAAGCATTCTTTATTATATTGTGGTCCCCTTTACTCAAAGATAAACATTTCATTGCTTTCTTGGGTGATCCTTGTGAGAAGCATCACGGAAAGGTTTATATAAGGCTTTTATCTTTTACCCAACATCAACCCCTTTAGGAGCCTTGACCCCTTCTTCCATAGAATGAGAGACAACCCATTCTTGAGTCAATACATCCCTAAAATCCCAAGAGATAAGAGAAATGAGAGGGAAAATGATGGAAAGTGGTAAGTATGGTGGGGCAGTCGATGGCTCATTAAGGGAGTTCCAGTGTAAACCCATCCCCAAGGAAAAACAATACTAGGGCACACTGTCAACCACAAAGGTGAAGCAAAGAAAAAGGCATAATGTTCGAGCATATGTCATGAAATCTAGAACAATCCCTAAGATGCCATAATCAAATGAAAAGCAAATATTGAAATGATGCTCACCATATCTTGTCCTTGTACCTCATGAGCCAGGCGTCTTCGAGAAACCGGTGGTGTGGTGGATGCCATCACACCAAACCTGTGACCATCTCACAATTGGTGAGTGGGCTTCCATCGATACCAAAGTACTATTGGTCATGTAGTCTCGACACTCCATATATGCAACTAAAGAGACTCTGAGACATAATCTCCTTATTTATCCCACAAAATGGGATGTAGTGGTAACAATATTCTTGCTCAGATATCAACACAAAACTACCACTAGGAGGCACACAAGGTGCAACCCGAGGATCCGACTACTCAGGGCAGTTGGATACAAGAAGACAAAGGCGGAGAGATGATCATGAAGTTTTCAAGGATCATCGATCCATGTGTTAGAGAAGGCCATTTCGAAGGAGATGATTGATGCCCTAGTATCACTTTCCCAAAGTGATAACATGAGTCGAAGATGATTCTCAGAACCAAGCTCAAAGAATGCAAAATGACCCACTCCAACAATGTTACCAGTTACCTTATAAGGATCACATGGATCCATGACCAGCTTGCAGCTACTAGAGAGACAATCCTGGAGGCAGAGCTAGTTAATATTGCTCTGAATGGGTTCACCAAAGCATGGGAACCATTCAGCATGGGCATCTGTGCCCAGGAGAAACTTCCCAAGTGGGAGAGACTTTGGGATAACTGCATTCAGGAGGAGACTCGAAGTAGAAAGTCGGACCATTAAGTAGGAGGAGTTGGAGGAGATGAAAACTTAGCCCTTTGTTAGCAAAACCAAGAAAGGCAAATGGAAAGTTTTTTTTAAGACGGGTGACAGTCAGGGAGAGGGGAAACAGTCTGGGTAGAAGAGAGACATGAGCAAGATCAAATGTTACATTTTCCATTAGAATGGCCACTTTGCTTCTCATTGTCCACAGAGAAAGAAAGGCAAAGTGAAGTCACAGACAATTGTAGCGACAACAGAGGCATATTTGAGCGAACTTGCATCAAAGTTCAAGAATGATTTTTCATTCCGTGTCTTGTCTTTCTACCAACACTACTTCCAACAATGCATGGTACTTGGAAAGTGGTGCATCATACATGGCAGAGGCTAGAGGCATTTAGTAGTTTTATCGAGGACTTAGAAGCTCCACATACGACAGCAACAATGTGATATCCGATGAGAGTTAGGTGACATCGCGGTTGACTTAGCAGATGATCTTTGATACATGAAGTACTATATGTACCTGTCCTAAAGAAGAACATGTTGTCCATCTCAACCATGGAGGAAAAGGTTATGAGGTTAACTTCAGGAGGGGGAAGATATTCATCCGCCTAGAGAGAGCCAGTCCAGATACTACTTTGAGGATTGGAGTATGAGATGGGAACCTATATAGACTTCAGAAATGTGACTTGTTCTGAGGCGTTGATGCACACCTATGAAACGTCTCTTGAAACATTAGCCACATGGGAGAATGGGGCATCATCCACCGAGATCTCTACCATTATTAGAGGCAAATGGTCGTGGCTTCCGGACCATCGGTTGGATAATTAGGGGGTATGCAGAGGTTGTGCTCTTGAAAGAATGTCGTACTCGTTCCTAGCCGATGAGACTTCGATCAAGGTATTTTAGTTTGATACATTCAAGCGTTGGTGGAGCCTATGTATTCTTGATGAAGGCACATCCTATTATGCGATATCATTGATAAATGTCTCGAGAATATGGATCTACTTCATGAAAACCAGGATAGGTCTTCTAAATCATTGGAAGAGTTCAAAGCTTCAGTGGAGAACATGACATGAAGAAGATTGAAGATGCGAGGATGAACTAGCGGTGATGAAATGCAGCTCAATAGGTTCTGGGTTACGTAAGAGTGAGGATCAGAGGGAGAAGACAATGGCCTGGCTGCAGCGAGAATGGGGTGGCTGATAGGAAGAACAGGTCTATCGTCAGTGTGACGGAGGCCATGATCCATGATTAGAGTTTTCCTTTGTTTTTTGGGCGGGGCGTACAACATGGTGTGTATTTGCAGAAAAGGCCCACACCGATTCTTGGAGGATAGAACACCGGAGAGAGGCATTAAGTGAAGCGGCGGGGAGACTTCGAGGTAGGGCCGCGGTGTTGCAAGTACGCGGGAGCACATTTTCAAAAATGGTGGAAGTGAAGCATCTCGGGCATTTATATATATTCAAAAGAAAACATGTTGAATGCCAAACTAGATGCAAAATTTATGAAACATGTATGTTTGTGATACTTCTAATATAAGAAATGCCATCTAAATTCATATTATCCATCATTCCATGAATCTTCCGTAGTACATTAATGAATAATCGATCAAGCATCAACCATGTAGCTGCTAACAATTACGCATACAAAGTAAGAAATTGAAAATACATTTTACAAATACAAATGCAAACCATATAGATTCCTAGCAATTACAAACATGCAAACTTTAGAACCATATAATATGGAAGTACATCATTAACTTATGGAATGAAAAAAGGTTATCCACCAATTGTCAACATAAGTCATGGTAGAATGGTTTGTTTACAAAATTGGCTATTTGCATAGGTACTACAATGATAAATAAAATCTAGTAAAAGATGAAAACAATCTATTTGCTCCTACTCATCTCCTTTACACCACCACGATTCCCGCCGTGAAGTCTGTGATGATATTAGTGAAGATGAAGCAACCGATTGTGAAGGTCCTTTTAATGCAGGTATTGGTGGAGTGTTAGTCAAGGGGGGCTGTCCATGGACCTCGCACTTGGTGGTGGCATCTCAACACGATCATCCTCATCAAAGGGGCATTCTCAACTCCTCCAAACCAATACTCCATCCTCCAAATTGTCCTCCCTCTCTGGTTAGCCAAGTCCACCATCTTATTTGCTTTATCTATAGTTGGATCCTGTGAATAATGGCTCAACAATACATGAAGTTGTAATGCACATAGACCAAGGTCTTTACCTGCTATACATTCAACCTGTTCCTTGACATTGTGGATGAATCTGTATGTGTTCCAACACCTCTCTATTGAAGAAGTGTTCACCACCTGAGAAAGAACCCGCATTGCCATAGAACATAGTCGTGGTGTATTACCCCCATGCATGTCCACCACTGAAGAGAAGGCAAAATACCTCGATCTCTATATGCAGTGTTTCTCCCAAAGGCACCGGTCTGTGATGTCTTGGCTCAGCCCATTGTAGAATGCTATCACCTCCTCAACATCCCGTACATTTTTTCTAATGCTTGCATATAACCAGTTTGAACCTCTGGATCTTGGTGTGGTTTTGTCTTAGCCCACCAGGTGATCTTGGGGTTGAAAGCCATAATGTATGATAGTATTTTGGTGTTAGCACGTATGCTAAGGCATGTAGTGGAATATTTAGCTTCTCCCACCATTTTTCCACACGTATCTTGATAAAAGCATACAAATTCTGATCTCTAGGCTCAACAATGTCCTTAATTTGTCCTAGCATAGTATCCATTTGCTCATACACACCTCCCCAATGGTGATGCGATCGAGGAATGCAAACAAATCGTATTATAAATTGTTTGAGTGGTATAAAACAAACTTATTTGTGTCCAAAAATGGGTATCAAGGATAGTGTGCTTTGCTACATCCATGCCATCTATCCCGGTCTCAATGTCATCCCTCATCACTCATCACCATAGCACCCAAAACTTGTCTCACCCTCCAATAGCGCCTGAAGGTGAGGAAATATCTTCCAAATCTAGTCCTTTGCAAGCTTAAGTAATTGCAATTTAGAGTAAGTGCCATGAAATGCATTAACCCTTGAATGCCAGATGATAAATTTAATGAGTTTCTAACTTTGCTTGTACAAATCATTAATCCATGTGCATTCTTTATGCGTGATGATATCATGCATTAAAAGGTTCAATGTGTGCGCAAACAACCAGACCAAAGATGTGAGTATATTTCTGCTCAATGATTTTTTTCCTGCTCCTTTACAATTTGCATTATCGGTGATTCGCTTGAATCACATTAGTAGGACCAACCTCATCAATAGTTTCCCGATGGAATGTTTGCTATGTTATGAGAAGATGCCATGACTGATGAAGAGTCAAGAGCTCCAAGAAATAACTTGCACCCGATGAAGCAAGGGAACATGAAGAATATTTATCAATGGCATGACTTTCACATTTTTCCAAACATCAGATACAATGGATACCTCAACATCTGCCCACCCATCTGTAAAGCGTGTAAGAGCTCTTTTGACTTTTGCTTTTCCTTGTCAAGTAACACGGTTCTAGCCTTTTCATATCCGAAGCTCTCGTATCCAATGGGGGCTCTGTTGATGACTTTAACCATGGAATGCCAATAAGGGGCTTGAGAGAACGTTGGATAGCACACCACATGCCATAAAGAAACGCCATTTTGCATCCACTTCACTCCACATGATAATATCAAAGGAAATCTTCTGTAGTTTCTCTTTACTTCCACCCAAGGTTTTAAGCCATGGTCGAGGTCTAACTTTGGCTTAGGAACGGAACTTGATAATAATAAGCCGGTCAGGTAGGATTTCAATAAACTAGGTCTTTTAAAATACATAAAATGTTTAAATTTTAGCGAAAAAATATATTTTTAAGATTTTTTCAAATCATGTTTCCCAAAGCATTAGAGACGATTGAGAATAAAATATCCAAGAGCCAATATCATGAATATATCAAAATGGCACAGTGCAATACATATCTAGAGATGGGAAAGATTTTCAAATCATGTTTCTAGAAGCATTAGAGACAATTAGAGACAAAATATCAAAGTATGCTCATGACTATATCAAAATGGCACAAGTGCAATACATATGTAGAGATGGGAACATAAAATACACATAATCAAGGCTCACCAGGAAGTCAAAATGGCCTCGCCACAAGTTACAACAACAAAACACATACTAGCAAGAGTCAAGACTACAAGTCGCTATCTCATTGATCAACATGATCAGCGATCAATCATCACTACTGCTAGAAGTAGAAATGCCATGGGCATCCTCACCCTCGACATCATCATATGACTCAGAATCGGACTCGGCCTCAGACTCATCAACATCAGGGACAGGGACATTTGTGACTACACACTCTGAAGTTGCACTAGGCATGTGTCTGAGAATCTGCAATAGGCACATGAGGGTATCACAGCCGGCGACTTCATGCACCGCAGTTCCACTAAGACTGCCATGTCGACAGCTGAGAATCAGTTCCAATAGGGCCTAATAGTGGATCTGCATCCATATGAGCCTGCCCTACAAGCTCCATCTCTATATCATGATGTCAGCATCAAACTCGGTGGGTGAGTCTCACGCTACTTGTCTGAAGTTGGATCAACATCATCCAACACAATAGGATCTGTGTCGGGTCTTTTGTTCAACAATTAGTTGCTTTGGTAGGAGGGTTATCACCGGGGCCAGAAGACTAGATCGATTAGCAACCCGATTCCTGGTGGTTTCTCTTCTTCGTATGGATCTGCTCAAAGGTAGACCAATTGTGCTCACACCTAGTAGCACTGCAAGTTTGACTCAACGCTCTAATTGCAAACTTTTGCAATTGAGGACAATGGTATAAATGACTCCACGGTTTCTTGCAAAAAACATGAATTAGTCGAGTTAGTTATATAATAAAATATAAAGTATATAAAATTTAAGCTCTTGAACTTTAGAGTTTAAACTTTGGAATTGTTACTGGCTCATCCACATCCTTGCAATCTTTGCTAGGTACTTGCCGAAGGTACCTGTGGCTCTAATTGAAACTAGTGATTTGTCGGTGAATCTCCAAGCCCGATCACTCTCGGAGGACAATAAGCTCAAGGCAATCATTCAAGCCATCTCTAACCTCCCAGTCACATCTTCTCCAAGGTGTGCTCTGTGGCTTATACCTTGGTTGTAGGAAATACTTAGTTGCATGTATAAAGTGATGGAGTTGATTGTTCCATCCACGATCAATGATGTCCCAAATAGGCCATACTTGGACCTCTATCCTTGTATCTTGCCCTTATTTGCTCCTTTGTGATCCATGGCCTCATAAATGTAACCCATGGCCAATTTTTCCCCATCCACTAGCGGCAACACCTTAACAAGTGGCTCAACAAATTTTCACAATTTATGTTGCTTTTTTCCAAAATCTGGGATCATTAACTTTCTTTTTTGGTGTCTTTGCCATCTACTCTGCGGGCCCACTGAGATTCAATCCATTCATCAGATGCAAACATCTTTTTAAAGTTACTTGATTGGGAAGCCATAAGTTACCTGTGTCGAAAGTGAGTTGCAAATCCTAAGTGATGTGAGACCCTAACAAGTTCTCTTTCTGCGTGTTTTTCCTCATCGGAGTTTCAAAACCCAACAATTGGTTGTAGATGTACTTTGTGATGCTTTTGGCATGCTCTATGGTGTTTTGATCCATTCTGGTTTTCCAATGTCCCTCGAAGCATGAGGTCTATGCAATGCAACACATGGGGTCCAAAATGTGGTTTTGTGTTTCTCCTCTAACATCCTTCCAACTACAAGAACATAGTTAGAATTGTATCCATGATGACTTGAACAACATTCTCCACACCCACCTCCTTAACAACCTCATCTAATAGCTCAAACATGTTTGCATCTTTGACCCTATCGGATGCATCAATTGATCTCAAAACATGGTTCCTTGTGGGCAGAGACAAGGAAATTTATGATAATACGGTTCTTTCCATCACTTCATCCATCTTACATGATGGTACATCCTGTTTTTGGCCCATGATACTTTGAAATGTATCAAGTATTCTTCAATGGATTCGACCTCTTTGTGCAAAAAAGATCCCTCAAATCATGCATACTAAATTTGAAGCCCTCCCACAAGCAATAATGGAATCCCTTAGGTTGGTAATATGGTGAAATGAGGCGGCATTAGAGAGGATGTCAGCTGATACCACCATCAGCTAATATTACTCGCAAGCAATCTCTATATTATTCTTCAATGGTCATCCTAAAATTGGGCTGATTTTGAGTGGGTTGAACTTGAGAAAGATTTTCATTGTTAGAGGCAGAAGTGGGGGGAGTTGTGAAATAGCTTTGGATGGTATTCGTCTTTTTACTTTTAGGTGGATGCGTGGTATTTTCACTTTCAAGGGGGAGGAGGAACATAATGAAGGGGTCTCTATGTCTAACACATACATCGGTATAATGAATAGATGGAGAGTCCTCATAATCCAAAGTGGGGTCGGCTGCCCTCATTTGTGCTACAACCCTCTTCCTCCCTATTTCAGCTTGTATAGATTTTTCCCTAGCCTTTTTTTGTTGGTAGTCATTAAGTACTCTTTTCATCTCTTCTCTAATATGCCCCAATAACCTCCAATGGTGCCTCACATGATTAACTTGACACCTTTAATCGATAGTGTTCTTTCAACCTCTGAATACCACTTTTGATGCATTTTTGACAATACTCGCAACACATGTTACCATCAACCACCTAGGCATGAACCCATGCGGCATCTCTAGCTTTTGGGGCCATTGCAAAATTGTATGAAATGCAAGCTCAAGGCTAGAGCCTAAATCAAAAGGTGGAATTTGCACAATGCGAGCAATCTGAAAATGCAAAGAAGGAACACTGTCTTAGACTCTTACAAGTTTCAAGCTTTCACACATTCAACAATGAAGATTCAGCTTTCAATATGGAAAAATGAGTGGAAATTGTTCAACATGCCTCTAGAGTCTCCTCCAAACTCCTCAAGCTTGAAGATGAACAATAGTCTCCTAGTTGGATGCCAAATCCACCACAAATGCCTAAAACACTTGCCCAATAAGCTCCTCAAAATTTTGCTCCTCCTTATTTGCTCCTAAAAAATCAAGGCTGCTGCAAAACACAAAAGCTCCCAAATGCTCTCAAATGCTCCCAAATAGTAAGAAGGAGAGGTGTGAGGCTCTTAGAGGGGGTAGTTGTCCCTTTATAACATGTTTTAGGGTTTAGGGCCCTTGGTATTTTTAAAACCAAAAAATTGACTTTGAGATCGCGGGCATCCTACAGAGGAAATTAGAAACAAAACTTCAAGGCCCGGGTTTCAGGCCGGAACCGGCCGGATTCATCCACTTTTCAGTCGGCCAGAGTTCGGTTTTAATCGTTCTAACCAGTCGACCTTCAATAACAGTCCAAGCCGTAGGTTCGATTCAGTTAGACAGGATTTTTAAAACTATTAAAGTTCCACCTCACCTCCATTGCCAGCGCCAGGTGAGGACCTTCCACTAACCGAAGAAGATGAAAAGGGAGAAGATGCATCAGGTTGAACCTTTTGTTTTTAGTATTCATTCTTTGTGCAACTTCCTCTATCTTGATGTAGTTTTCTCTCTATTCTTGTGTTATCTTAGGGCAAAGTGCAATACCAATGGACCCTCTGTTATCATCAATGTCTAATACCCCACAAAGATGACTCCTCCTGCAGATTGCTTATGAACCGATATAAGGTTTTCCTGGGCGACAACCATGTGGGCATAAAAGCTTAGTGGTTCCACCACCTCCACCCTCAGGATTTTGTAACATACCACCTCCACAAGGGGGGTTAATGAAACTTTGCCACTATCAACTTCATTATCATCCTTCACCACCCTCCTCCTTCATTCATTGGGTAGTCCAGGTCACTATGCGAGAGATGACCACTATCATCTTCTTCATTCATGCCTTTTCCCAAAGTTCAACACCATGAGAACCAAAAATGCCAGGAAAAACCAAAAGAAACCATTTTCTTCAAGTTTTAGATGAAAAGACTTTTTGCAATAGAATGAAGGAGAGGAGGGTGGAAAATGTAGGAGAAGACAAAAGAAATACAATAATAAACAGACATTTTGTGAATAATATCCAAAATTTCAACAAAAATACACATTGGGCATACTTATTTTGATGAATCTCCGATGATTTGCAAGTAGATGGAACTCTTTGTTGTCTCTTCCAAGCTCTGGAAATCCTCTTCAAGCTCCAACTTTGCTCCAACACCAAGAGCTCCTCCCCTCTCCACTCCAACTCAAAGATGAAACAATGAGGAAGAAGAGGAGGATTGGTAGCACTATCTCCCTCTCTAACCTAAAAATGCCATGGGCTCTCCTGTAAACCAAAAATTACAAAAAACAAAAACAAAAACAAAAACAAACTTTTGGGGCAAAAATGGAGATTACTGCATTAGGTTTGGGAATGTGATTCAGGCTTCGGAAGGAAGCTGGACACAGATGACTTCGAGAACAGTGTGTTGCTTGACAGGCATCAGGGATGGAGTCGGGGCGTGGAGGCGTATGATTCGTGTATCCATTTCGGGCCTTGATTCGAGGGAGTTGAATGGAAGTGGATGCTTCGACAACCCGGTAGTATTGTCTCAAGATTTTGGTTGTCCAATCCTATATCCACATTCTGTGGAGAAAGAAGGACAAATTCACCCTCGAGGAGAGGGGAATCTTAGTGGGTTATAGCGAGGATTTAAAGGCTTACAGAGTCTTCTTGACAGAGCAACAAAGGATAATGGTGATCCGATGTCAAGTTTGAGGAGAACTTGGCACCTAGGAAATCTCAAGATCTACCCACCCGGATGTAGAGGGGCCATAAGGAGTGACTCAAAGGATGGTCGAGAGTAAGTCTTCTGAAATGCGAGGAGCTGGACTCCCGCAGGAGGTGGAAGCCAGATCAACTTGCTGGAGAGCTTGGAGTCAGGAGGCCCAGTTGGTTTGAGCAGACCTTGCAAGATGCTTGGGAGCATGTTGAGCCTCCCAAGACCACATTCTAGGAGCGAGGCCCTCCTCGGAGATTTTAAATATATGGCTTCGATGACCAACACCATAGAATCGGAGCCCTCCATCTTTGAGGAAGCAACCAACTAGCAGGTGTGGATAGATGCCATGGTGGAGGCACAACTCCATCATGTGGAATGATGTCTCGGAGATTGTCTTAGAGGCAGGAAGGAGATTGATGGTGACTTCTAAGATGGATTTACAGGTAAACATGCAACATATGGCCAGTGTGTGGAAAGTACAAGGCCCAGTTACGGCTCGTGGGTTCTCTTAAGAAGAGGGAGTTGACTATAAGGAGACTTTTGCCCCTATAGCTAGATACTCATCTATCCGAGCAATACTTTCCATTATACGAATAGAATTAGATGTCATCGGTGTAGAAGACAACCGTCATGAGTCATTGAGGAAGAAGTCTACATCAAACAACAGCCATAGGGAGTTTGAGGAGTTCATGTGAGGAGATGAATATTTTCTAAGTCCTAACAAGCTTCCAACTAGTTCTGTCTTTGACCTAAAGTTGGCTCTAAGTTCCAACTGTCAAACAAGGGTTTGCAGCTGTTTTATAACAACAAACTTTTCAGTAACTTATTTGTTGTTCCGTTATGGTTACATAGGCCAAATGGGTGCTCTAACATGTAGTTTGTCACAAGATGTTAGCACAAACATACCATAAACATAACACCTAGAGATCTTTTAGAGATGAAATAATGTCATTCTAAACACTAGCATACATGAAAATGAACAGGTATTTTTGGTCAACATGACCACAGATACTAAAACCCCTAAGGAAAACCAATTTGAAATGGAAGTATATATAAGTGGTGTATAAAGCATGAGATACAACAACAAATACAATATAATAATGGAACTGTATGAGGTTCATGACAGGGAGATGAAGATTTTCCAGGTCCTAACAAGCTTCCAACTAGTTCTGTCTTTGACCTCAAGTTGGCTCTAAGTTTCAACTGTCAAACAAGGGTTTGCTGCTGTTTTATAACAACAAACTGTTCAGTAACTTCTTTGCTGTTCCGTTATGGTTACATAGGCCAAATGGGTGCTCTAACATGTAGTTTTGTCACAAGATGTTAACACATGCATACCATAAGCTATATAACACACCTAGAGATCTTTTAGAGCTGAAATAATGCTGTTCTAAACACTAGCATACATGAAAATGAACACAGGTATTTTTGGTCAACATGACCCTGGATAAAACCCCTCTGGGGAAAACCAATTTGAAATGGAAGTATATATAAGTGGTGTCTAAAGCATGAGATACAACAACAAATACAATATAATGGAACCTGTATACAAAGCAAGCTCCTCTCGAGCTATGCCAAAGGATCCAAGGAGATATGCGCCCAAGCTTAGTGCACCCTCTTCTCTTGTTGCCAAATTTGATGAAGTGAAGCGCCCTTGACCCTGGATGCTCTGAAGAAGAAACCCTTGCACCACAATGTGCTCTTGTATGCTACCTCTCCATTGAGACACTCAGATCTGACTTCCTCCAACTGTAGATGCTCCCTGCTAATGATGCGCCCTCCTCCTCAAGTGCGCCCTCCTCCAAGCAAGTATGACCACCATCAAATAATAGGGACCCAAGCTCCCAAAGCTCCTCCATGCAAGGAAGCGCCCAAGCTGCCCTCTTCCAATGCCTCCATTCTCAAGCTCATGCTCTTCCTCCTTCTCCTCAAGTGAACATAAGAGTGAATGAATTGAGCTCTCCTTTGCCCTTGCGCTTTCCTTAAGGATGCATAAGGAAACCTAATAAATGAGTGGATGAGATCATCTCATCTCATC
>SNQJ01S0211587.1:10872-22365 GCA_010110895.2 Picea sitchensis | reverse complement strand
ACGTGAAGCTTACAATGTTGAAACCAATTGGCCAAATCCTTAAGTTGGGTGTACAATTCGACTAGGAAAAGCACTTAGTTGCACTGATTAAAAGTAATTGCAAGGATTGTTAAGACAACAGTTTGTCCATCAAGTTTCCATCACTCCTAATATGACTCACCATGAGCCAAGTTAGCCTAGTCAGGGAACTTGCATTTACTCTAAAATAAATCCTGACCATGAACAACTACGAAATTTTCTCACTTGGAGTAGTCAAATCATCAGAGTCTCCCCTAACTGAGGTAATATCTAAGTGTTGGGTAAATCATTTAAAGAATGTCTCACACAAGTAAAGAGTAGAGAAAAAAATCCAACAGGCCTTACCACCGAGTGTCCATATTCAATTAAGCCTCAACAACACCAAGCTCTGGTGTAGATTTAGCGGGGGGGCAGTGTTACACATTATTTTTGTCATCCCTATGACAGTTAATGATGTAAACCTATGTGTTGTCTTCAGAAGGATCAATGGCCTGAATTCTTGAGGAAATAAGGGAGAAGAAATTTTCTTGAGAGATGAAATCATATTTTCCTTTGTAAAAACCCTAATAAGGAGGATCATCGCACCCTGTCCAGTTATAGGGGTGCGACAATCCTGGATCGTCGCATGCTGTACTAAACCTAGATTGTGACATCATCACACTCTGCTCAGTAACAACAAATGAACTGATCATATTGACACTTGACTCATTGCTTGTAAGCCTCGTTGGCCAAGGCTGCATCATGGCATTACTCATCGAGCCGCTCGAGATATAATAGGCATTCCTCAAGCTGTGAAGTGTCTGGCAATAACTCTACTTCAAAATTTAAAGACGAGATTTGGCACTTAATAGGAAAGATTTCTTCCAACCCATAAAAGAGTTGAAAAGGTGAAAAAATAGTGACAATATTTACAAATGTTCAGTAGGCCCATAATGCCGAGTACAACATCAAATGCCAATTTGACTTGCCAAAATTGATCGTTCGTTGAAGAATATCCTTGAGGGACTTATTCACAGCTTCCACTTGACCATTCGCTTGCGGGTAGTAGGGTGATGAATGTTCTTGGCTCAACCCAAGCTTTGATGTTAATTCAGACATCATTTTGTTCTAGAAGTGACTGCCATGGTTAGTGAAAATATCCTTCGGGATGATGAACCTTGCTACTATTTGGTTAAAAATGAAGAGAGTCGTTGTTTTACCATCATTGTTAAACATTTGCATAGCCTCGACTCACTTTATGATGTAGTATACCGCTATGATGATATAACGATGCCCCCTTGCTAAAACTGGGTGGCATGTAGTAAGATCAATCCCCCACTTGATGAATGGACTAACGACGATGATGGGAAACATGGGAGTAGGACGTGCCCGCATCTTCTGAGAAAAGATCTGACACGGGTGGCACTTCTTGACAGCTTCAACGCAATCCTTAATTAACGTAGGCCAGAAGTAACCGACTCATAGAATCGTTTGGGTTGTTGCCAACCTAGACAAATGACCACTGCATGCTCCAGTGTGGCAGTCGTTAAGAATGAGTTATGCTTCCTCGTGTATAAGGCACCAACAAAGAATGCAATCTACACCTCGATGATACAAAGTATCATCGAGTATGAGATAGTTTCATGCCCGATGGCGAATTCGTCGACGCTCGTCGCGAGAAGAAGAAGCAGGGCACTTGAAAGTCTAGAGATAGACTAATATATTTCCATACCAGGGGTCCAAAGATGCGATCAGAAAAATATCTCCTTTAATAGGTAATTATTTGGGCGTAACATCACTTGATTTGATCGGAAGTTCTGAAATAAGTTTCGCAAAGACCAACGACTTTTTGGATTTCGTGAAAAAAAAATCCAAGTCAAATTGTTGGAGGATTACAATCAATCTACTAATATTTCCACCAATGACCCATCGTGTCAACACATATTGAAAAGGATTCACAACGGCGATGATGGTGGCCTTGCGAAGTAGGATATAATGCTGGAACCATTGGACAACATGCATTGTTGCCAACACAAGCTTCTCAACATGGGAATAGTTGAGTTTCGGCCCAACCAGGCCTCGACTCAGGTAATAAATCACATGCACCTCGAGCATATTGTCCTCTTGGATCAAGACCATGCCGATGGTCAACTCTATGGCGGCCAAGTACAATAAGAATTATTTTTTATAATTGGGAGGTCAGAGCAGAGGGGCAGACATAAGGGCACGTTTCAATGCTTCAAAAGAGCATTGAGTGGCTTCGCCCCAGCAGAAAGGGACTCCCTTTTTCAATAAACTCACAAACCCTTTAGTGATATCGACATAGTTTGCAATAAAATGCCGAAGAAATTTCATTTTCCTCTGTAAGCTCTGAAGCTAGGGTATAGTGCACGGGGGAGGCAACTGAACTATCGCCTCAACCTTAAGAGGATAGACCATGATTCCTGTTGTCGAAACTATGAAACCTGAGAGATGACCCGACGTCACGCAAAAACTGCACTTGTTGAGATTCAAGCAAATATGATAGTAGCGACATCATTCGAATATTAGTTAGAGGTGTGTGGGATGATCAAATCTCTTGCAAGAGCATGATGCTAGATCATCGAGACAAGCCTCGACTATATGTCTAAGGTCATGGAAAGAAAAAGATATAGCCCGTTGAAAAGTGGCTCCAACATTCTTCAGGCCAAAAGGCATCTTATGATAGGAAAATGTGCCCCGAGGACAGATAAAATCTATTTTATGTTGGTCTTTGGGTTTGATCTGAATCTGGTTATATCCTGAAAAACCATCCATGAATGAAACGACCTCACATACTGCACATTCATCGACAATCTGATCAATGAATGGGGTGGGGAAATTATCTTTTAGACAGGCCTTGTTCAAGTCATGGAAGTCCATGCACACGTGAATCATACCTTGTTTTTTGTTAACCGGAATGGGATTTGACACCCATTATGTCAACTATACGGGGTAGATGAAACCAACTTTAAGCAATTTCTCTACTCCAGCCTTAATATTTGTCGCTTTTCGAGGATTCATCGGATGAAGATTTTGTCAGACCGGCTTGGTGTCAGAATAAGTCTTTATCTCACTTTCGATGATTCTTGGATCAATGCCTGGAATTTCCTCATAAGACCATGCAAAAACGTTGTCAAATTCCTTAAATAAGTCCATATAAATTTGAATCTCTTCGGGGGATAAATCTGCTCCAACAAAAACATTCTCCATGACACCAAGGGTTCTAGAGATATCTATAGGGATCATTTCAGTGACACTCTCCATATTACCCTCAGCGTAAACTACGTGCGTAGCCAGAGGATTAATAGGACAAGACCTATCTCCAGTCACAGTCAACACAAAATCACCTGCCTCTATTCTTCTTAACTCTGGGAGGAAATAATATCTATGATGGAGATCATCCCAGGGTCTGTCTAGACTAGTCAATGCCTCGAGAATTGCCTCATCTGAGGGAAGACAAGGTCTAAAGAATGTGTAGCGGTGAGGGAACCTTGAGCCCAAATAGGCTTGAGAACTTGATCTAACTCTTGTGCGAGGGTCGAATCGGGGTCGACCGAAGCTTGCTGGACAATATTGTATGAAAATTTTGTCGTGGAAAAGGGAATAGCCATTCTAGGATGCCCTATCCCTTCCATCAAGGCCAATGGGGAAGGAAGAGTCCATCGATCGTGAAATTAAGTCGTTCGAAGCGACGACACTTGAAAATTATTAGCCCTAGGTTGGTCGGGGGAAACTGATATAAGCTTGAAATCGCTAGAAGGAGGCAGGTAATAAAAAATACCCATCAATTATGGACACAAACCAACCCCTACATTGACGGTGTCGGGTTGAGGGTTATCAATCATCGTGACCATGGATACCCCTGATGAAGGGTCAGGACGGGAGAAGGACAATGAGTCAATGGCCATGATTCGACCTTCGTGTGGAAACAACAAGACCTGAAAAACTATGGCAACCACTACATGCATTGCATAGGTCCAACTCCTTCCTAACAAAAGGTTATAGTCGAGAGTCGCATCGAGCACTTCAACTTCGATGCACATGGTATTCCCTCCTAACTACATGGGGAAAGAATGAATGATTCCATGTGGTCTGAAAGAATGACCGTCGGAAGAAGTAAGCAAAGTAGACGACAGAGACAAAACAATTTGGTCAATGGCCTTCCAACACGCCAATGACATCACGCAAGTCAAGGCACCCTCANTCATCAACCACCGTACGAAAGATATTCCGAGTAAAATATTTCATGGTGTAAGCGACTACTATCTAAAACACAACGTGGTAAGGGATACGAGGTTTCAAGTCGGTCGTATCGAGAACGATCGTTCCCGAATTACAAGTCTCTGCAAATCCCAAGGTGGATAACAGAGCCTTTCTCTATGAAGGGCAACTCTAGAGGACCTCCAAAGTGGACATCGTGAAAGGGGTTTGTGACAAATCCTCCACCACAAAGTTGTTATGGGCATCCCTCGCATTCAAATTATGAGAAGCTTTCTTGAACACCCCTTTCGGGATGTGTGTCATTCTTTCACCCATCTTCTTCTCGACCTGGAGAGGAATAGGTGGGTTTGTGGCGTCTTTACCCTTCTCAAAAAATTCTGACATTTTGTAATCATGTTCCATGGTCGCTATATAAGTTCCACTTTTCATCATATAAACATTTGCGATCGAGGAATTACTAGAAGACGCGGGGGGTCCCTGACTTCCTCCATCTGTGCTGGAAGATGCTTGAGTCATGTTTTTCCCATGTGGAAATGGGTTCGTCAGCACAATAGGATGTTGTTGTGCCAATAACTTATGGGACTCCACAAGTCGAGGGCACAGGTGAGTTGGATGGTCCTTCGTGCAAAGGTTACACAGATACTTCGACTTTCTCTTCTCTATGTTGCCCCCGCTAACATTGTTATTAGGTTTCTTATCCCCTTTACCCTTCTTGTTTAGTTGTTTTTTCTTTCCTTCAGGATGTTTGTTGGCCTTCGGGTTCGTCGACTACACACTATGTACGTCTGACGTTTGGGTAGGGGGATTAACCAAACCAGAGGTCTGACGGGCCGCTGTCTGTTGTATCGACAATTGTTGCAATTGATTTGACGACTGATCAGTGGACTTTCCTTATGCTGAACCAACTATACCATCGGCATGTGGTCCAGACTTTTGTCTGACCTTGTCGAGGATAGACCATGGCGCATCTGGAAAGATTTCATAAAGTATGCCATACTGAGAGTAAATCAGTTCGAGTTGTTTCCCTCTCATTATTGCCTCCTCCTCTGAAAGCACTCCTGAAGTTGCAATGTCCTTGGATAAAACTGGCACCAAAGACTTCAGGAACCACTCCAACAGGAAACTCGGTGGGACCTATACCTTAATCAAGCTCTTCTGACGCCGCCATTCTCGGATGTGATCCAAGATATGATCGGTCTTAGTCTGCTCAAAGTTGGCCAACAATTCGGTGCCAAAATCGTATCTCACGGGTAGTTGGAAATGGTTTAGGAAGACCATCGCCAAGTCACTAAAGTAAGAATATCTTCAGTGGTCAAGCTCTATGTATCATTTCGTGGCACCCTTGATAAGAGTGTGTTGAAACAGGTGCAACTGTATGGAGTAGTATCACAACGAGTTTGATGAGCACCATAGGTGGAAATTTTTCACGCGATCACCCGTGTCTTCGCCAGGCTTGCCTTCGAATTTCAAAATATCCGAGGGCAACTTAGTCGACATTGGTTTTCGACCTTATTTCTCATATTAGAATCGAATTGTTTCCTAGAACTCAGATCATGAAAAATCAGGTCATTAAGCAACCTTGACAAGTCTGGAAGATGTAACGTTGCCAGAAACGGTAGTTTGGGTTGGAACTATGTACAAGAAAAATGGGCCTTGGAGTTTGATTGGCACCAAGTTGCGAGGAAAAGTTGGGTTGTCGACCAAGGTTCTGGTAAATACCATGGCCTTGAACAACATACAAAAACTGTGTTTGTTGGGATATCATTGGCCGATTCCCGTAATTGGATGATGAGTGTTGGGTGGGGATCGCTCCTTGCATTGTATTCCAAATATTCTGGAAGGAGTTGCACCCAGCCAATCTGATGGGCATATGTATTGAGCCTTGTTGGCAGTTGCATTAACCATGGAAGGGGTTTTCCCCGACCGACATCCCTTGCGAGGGAACTTATCCTTGCCAAGGATTCCAAAGTCCTTGTGAAGAGAAAACTTATGTACTCTCCCCCTGTGTAGGAATAGTACCCTACATAGGATTATGTTGTCAAAAACCAGTGTTTCCCCCGACTGAGATGACAGCTGACGAAAAAGAATTATTACCAAATGCATCGAACAAAGAAAATGACATGGATCCCACCAGCGTGGTGTAAGATGAAGGTCCTAGACTACCTGCTCCAAACAAGTTGTAGTTCGTATTCATCCCGATGGGTTGCTGGAAAGCACCATCGAGCGAGGGGGATGAAGGAGGTATATGACCCCCACCGTAAGGTATATCATTGAAAGGGGATAAGGTGCCCCCAGTAGACCCTTACACGGGAGAATTTGAGCTCCCTGCCCCTAGACCCATGGTCTATAAGGTGGACTAGGTAAGGATGGAGTTTGAATCAAAGTCCGACATCCCATATGAAAATGGAGGACCCGTCACACACTGCATAAACAAAGCAGTGGTTATCGTCGATGACGGTATTAGACCACTGCCCAAAGTAGAGGGGGTCGAGACCACTGTGGTTTGAATCGACGAAGGTGGGTTAGCGGACAACATACCCCCCGCGGTGGTAGCCGAAACAAGAGTATAAGGACTCTCAGATGAAGTAGTGGCATTTTCTTCCATAGCTGCTTGTAAAACTATCTAACGCTCGTAAGGTGTTACCCTTGGAGTGACAACTTGTACCAATATTGGCGTCGACAAGTTAGTGATCAGAGGGTTGGATGGACTTAGAGGATCTACTCGAAGGTCAGAAATAGTAGGTTCCTCCGGATTCGAGTAATATCCTCTTGGAGCTGGCTCGAGCACAGTTTCATGCGGCCCAGTTTCTTTGAATGACTCTTGCTGGTCAAGTCTTCACCGTAACGGTGGAGGTGGTGGCTCTAATGCAACCGACAGCAGGCCCTGAAGCCTTCACGACCAGTAGAGCTCTTAATATTCCACTTTGTGAAAAGATCAACGACACAATAAGGTTGTAACTAGCGTTTAAACCAAGCACACACTAGAAATAATCCTATAAGATAAACCAAGCAAACCACTATCTAGTTGGAATAACAGTTACGCCAACTAACACTAGAGCAATTTACCAGTGCAAGTGCAACTCAAACACGGAAGCACCCTCCGGGTATACTCTCCAAAGTGTGACCCAACGTCTGCCCTAGGTACCATGGTATACCCCCACAGTCACATGTGTAAGTCCCTAGAATAAAGGTAAATAAGTTGCTAGCTCGCAAACAGTCACCAGGCGGGTATAGTCGACAGTCGGGTGGACCACAATGAGTAGGATAACAAGTCTGAAGCCTACCGAGGGTATCGAAAGCAAGTGGTCCGAAAGAAAATTGAGGATCTCAAACATATTCGAGGTCCATGAATATCTGTAGGCAAATGCGAGCGATAATACCCCACGACATATCCTCAATATGTGTTCCCCACTACGTTTAGTCTGGCTTTGGAGAGGTTATATCCGTTGTCTTTCCTCACACAACCTCGTGTTTATCCCTTGTGTTAGAGGGGGGTCCTAGATAACTTTCACATCACTGGACTTTAACACTCCCTAGCTCTGACTCCAATGTTTGTTTAAAATCCTTGTAGAGTTTCCTCTCCAACCTAATTCAAGGCTCTAACCCTAAACTAGTTGATTGACCCTACAAACATAAAAGTCTAATTAATTTTAGATTTAGTGTTTGTTTTAAATGGCTTGTTTTAACTCAAAGGATACGGCGATGAAACTAGTGATGTGTATGCGAGATGAAAATAGGAGAAACAAATGAAACTCTGAAAGCAAAATTACTTCTAGTTAACAATAAAGATTTACAACTAGCTCTTTGTAACCAACTTTTTCAAGATCTTTAAAAAGAAGACCTAAAACGAAATTTCGCTCCACTATGAGCTACTTAAGTTCTAAGAAATCAGTAAAGAACTTTAAAAATGAACTCTTTTTGCTTTCAAGTAAAATAACTATCTCCGACTACTTTACCAAACTAAGAACAAAAAATCTTTTTCTTTTTTTTATAAATGCTTCAAACGGGAAAAACTTGAAATAAATCTTTTTTTTTCTCTTTTCTTTAAAGAAAATGAAAGGGGGGGAAATAAATACAAGACAAGACTGAATCTGACCTTTGGCCCACTGTGGATCACAGGGAGTCACTAAAGACACCAAACAGGCCGAACAAAAAAACTCAAAGACTCGCCTAAAACCCTTTCAGAAATAAACACAAGAAATCTTCAAAAAGAAAAGAAAACTGACATCTAACCCAAGCTATGAATGTAAAAGCAGAGACACTGAAATTTGTCAAGAAACCCTAAGAATTATAAACCTCAATCAGGAAATAGGTTGGTTGCCTCTTTTTCAAAAACAGTTTCTTGAACCAGGTAAACTATTGTTGTTTCAATAGCCTGTGTATGTACGTGGGTTGTTTACTAGACAAGGCACATATGTACGCGGGCTGACCCACTGTAGGGTGTGTACATCTATGTATTTCCTCAAAAAATAAATAAAATTGACTGACTGACAGAGAAGGGAGAACTGGTAGGGCACCAACAGATGACCAAAATCCCTTAAAAGACTCAACAGACTCAACAAAAACTCGAAAGGTACAAAAACCAATCAAACACCCAAAACCCATAGGCTTCCCCAGTATGGTCACTAGTTCTGCTAGTAGGAAAAAAAACCCTACGACTACACCAGGGTTTACAATGTAGCCAAATCAATAATCGTTTAAAAGTCAACTACTTCTCTAACTACCCCAAACATACCCAAGACTCATACAAGAAAAGCAAAGATGAGAGGGATCGGGTAACTATACCTCTACTCCGCGTCCGGTGATGATCCCCTCGTGCTTGAAAAGCTTCGATGAATGCATGCCTCCTCCCAAGGCTGACCTGCATTCAAAGATAGACAAATAGAAAGCTACAAGCATGCAATTCATATACACATTAGGGTTATATGTTAGAATCAAAAAATAAACCAAATGAAAACATTCAATACACCATGATTTGGGACAGGAAAAGTACTTCTTTTATTAATAATTCAATGATTACTTACAACCAAATTCGGCTACTACTCCACGAACCTGGTCTGAGATCCTCTTCACCAAGATCCAAGTGCATCTCTGTATGGACTCTCCTCTCAACCTTCTTCTTGGGAAGTGAAATGGGTTCTGATGGAGGAAGAAGGGTAAATTAGGGAATTTTGAGGCAATTCTCAATAAAGGGCTGCAATTACTTGGGGCAAGGAGGGGATGTGAAACAGGAAGAGTTTCACTGTTCTTATGTCTAGATGTGGAATCATACCCCAACACCTCCTTTTATATGACAAAAGGATGGTTATTCGGTTGGGTGACAGGCTATAGGCGGCGGATTAGTTGGGAAACTACCCAATAGCCCGTAATATCAATGAATTCCTTGCAACTTTTCATTTTTTTCAACTTTTGCAAGTATACGCGGGTTGTAGTGGTGCAACATGCCTACATACATGGTTTGTAGTGGTGTAACAAGCGTATGTACGAGGGAATTATTGGTGCAGGGCGCACACATCTTCAAAAATGGGTTTTTTAGAAGAGCAACTCAGTGATGGCTTGGCAAAAAATGCAAGTAAGAGGGCCAAAGTCGAGGTATGCATATGTAGAGAAATTTAGGGTTATAACAGTAAGGAATATTGATCTCATTCATGTCATGTAGTGAGAGAAGCCATTGTCCATGAACCATACATCAATGTCTTCATACACTATACTATTGAGACAACCCATTAAAAATAATTCTTTCTCAAAATTCTCAGCAAGACTATCAAATTCAGTTGAGGTTGCTACTCGTCTTCTTGTAAGTTCCTTCACATATTCTTGGTTCTGTTTTAGGCGAAGTCATGGATGAAGTATCCAACACTTCTCAACCCAGTGACCACTCTTACCACAATGAGTGAAAAAATTCTTGTTCACATCCTGGAATCTCAATCCTTTCTTGTCATTCTCCTTATTCTGCTTTGGAAAATGACCTTTATTTCTTGCCTCATTCTTGGATGGATTCCCTTGCAAGGATTGTCTTTTCCAACATTTTTCCATGCAATGGTTATTGAAACCACATAAAATACATGGATACCTAGACCATAAGTTTGGTGTTACTGAACTATTCTTTCCATGATCAAGGAAAACATTGGGATGATTACCAAACCTTTTAGGAATGCCTTTTATTCTAGTCTCACAAGTGGGAAATGTCTTCATTCCTTCCTTATAATGATCATCTCTTCTTGGAGATGATTTTCATTTGATGCCTTTCCTAGGGCAGGAATGTTGTTTTGGTGGAACTAACTACTTATGAAGTATCTAAACCTCTTTATTTGAAGCTTCCCTTGCTTCAACTGTGTTAGAGAATTCTCCATCTCCTTCCTGGTCATATCCCAATACTTCATAGCAATTTCTTCCCTCTACCTGCATGAGATTAGTCATTCCTTGGCCATTGATTCCAAGACATTTTTCCATCATATCCCATCTTGGTTGGTAGCTTAAATCCAATACCATACGTATGATCTTTTAATCCATTCAAAGAAACATTTTCATCTTGATGGCGAGAAGAAGAATATGATGAATTAGTTTGATGGAATACCTCGGTTACGANTTTTCCATCATATCCCATCTTGGTTGGTAGCTTAAATCCAATACCATACGTATGATCTTTTAATCCATTCAAAGAAACATTTTCATCTTGATGGCGAGAAGAAGAATATGATGAATTAGTTTGATGGAATACCTCGGTTACGATTTGTAAGCCTTTTGCAAAAGATGAATCATTTTTCATAGGAGACTTTTCCTTCTCCACTTGCTCAGTTTCATGGAATTGTGCCAACATCTTGTCTTTGGTCTGTAACTCACTTTTAAATTTGTGGATAATTCCCATGCAAATTTCTCCATGGCTTACCAATTCGTCTTGAAGCTCTTGCTTCTCATCCTCAAGGAATTGTAATTTCATTCTCAATTTAGAATTCTTCTTCTGAATCTGTCTGTTCATGTCTTTATAAAGCCTTAATTTCATTAGAGCTTTACTCATGGTGTCCTTTGTAACAAATATATTTGTGCTCTCAAGAAGAGTCTTCAAACATACCTTCACCAAGTTTGAGTTTTGTATCTTGTAAGCTTCCAATTGCAAAATATACGTCAAAACTAGCTCCAATACCAACTTGATCCGAAAATCATTAGATGTTAAATTAGTCTTTAGAAATGCATCAACATTTAACTTGATTCAAAATATTATGATTGTCTTTGACTATTTTCAAAACACATGTG
>SNQJ01S0211586.1:0-12573 GCA_010110895.2 Picea sitchensis | reverse complement strand
CTAATAATATACCAATACAAGTATGCTACATCATCCATAAACCATGTGTCAACAATACTACTAACAAGTGCCTCCAACCATGTACCAAGTATGTACTAATCATGTATCAAGTACTCATCAACTATGACTCATCAAGATGTACCAACATCATCAACTATACACCTCATGTATGTGCCAACTCATCAACTACTTGTCTCAACCATGTACCCTACATGCACCTCAACCAAAATCCCTCATCAATTTGATCATCCAAATATGATTTGTAACTTTGTAATAGACCTGTTGTATATGATCACATACATGCAAACCTTCCTTAAATTTAACAACAAGAGACTAGCATTTTTATCAAACTTTACTTTAGTCTCACATGACTAGTTTTGGATTAGTTAACAACCCTAACTTGAAATAATCATAACTATGTACCTGTAATGAATAAAAATCTGAAAATAATAAAAAATGTTCTTTAGTGTGTTTTATGCAATTCCTCCAGGTGTCACTACTTGGAACCTCTCAGAAAAGGAGTTATAGAAAAAATGACATACCTTGTTAAATTCTAGCATATTCTAGAGAGAGAACTTGTAGAGCGTTCCTCGCACAGAATATTTTTTGTATGGATCTAAAAATTGTACACAAAATACTAAATATTGTACTCTAACCAACACATTTGGTCTTATTGAATTTGGATATGTTATGAATAATTTATGACGTTTTACCTGAAACACCTATTTTAGACTAGTTTCAGGACTAGCCAAAAACCCTACTTTCCACGGAGTGTAACTCCAAAAATACAACGACCCACAAGATGAAATTTGTAACACAACTATTTGGATATGTTTCCTCAATGACCTCCCAATTCCATGGTCTAAATCACTATAGAAAAAAAAATATTATGAAAATGGTGAGATGAACTGTAAATAACATACCTTAGAAAGCATCATCAAAAGAATTTATCCTCCCTTGAATTTCGGCCTTCTTTACTTCACCTTCCCTCTAAAATTTATCTTAGATATACTTTGGTTACCTCAATCAATTTTAGATATTCAATATTCTCAAGTGTGATTAAAATGAGAGAGCCATGCCTCTTATTTATACTTTCATGTAGCTTCCTCAAGGGGTTACCTTTTAACCATCTTAACCCACTTTCTTTATTTTAGGGTTAAGCCACTTCTAATTTCTCCATTAAATTTATTATTTAAATAATTTATTTTGTATTCACTTTTAATTTTAGTACACTCATCACTTCACTTTATTATTTACCTTCTAAAATCTCTTAAACTACTTTGACTACTTTGACCTTTTGGGGCTTCTAGATGACTCATGAGGGTTCTCCAAGTTCACATGGCCATAACTCTCTAACTGTGTGGAGTTATGTGAAGTTCCAAATACCAATGGAAATGGAATGAAATGTACTATCCATATAGAATAGTATTTCCTGCAAATATATCAAAACTCATACCATTATCTATCAAACAAACTTGGGTCCATTACCCAAACCTGGGTTCTCCAACTTCTCATGGCCATAACTCTCTAACTGTGAGGAGTTATGTGATGTTCCACATAACACCGGAAATGGAATGACATGTACTATACATATAGAATGGTATTACCTTAAAATATATTAAAACTCATACCATTATACATGAAACAACCTTGGGTCCATTACTCTAACCTTTGTGCTACCAGAATTCGCTACCGGATTTTCTCCAAGGGTCGACATCAATCAATAAGGGTTGACATCAATCTAAAATATCACTCCCCAATGGTTGACATATATGACAACCAACAATCCATACCAATTGTCCATCAACCTAAGCCAACTGTCTGACAACACCTTTGTCACATAATGTTGGTCATTCAACACTATATTGAAGTCATATTGGCCATCATGGAGGACATGTGTCATGACATTCCATTGGTATTTAGACACCATATCAATGTTTTAAAGATGTCCAAATATGGATAAACTCCTTGGAAAAAGGTCGAAACAGTTGCAAGTTTGTTTTTATGTCATTGGAATCCAATGTTAACCAAATTTAAAAATAAAAATTAAAACCTTCAATTTAAACTAGTTTCATCATTCAAACTAGATTCATTGCAAATCCTATCTAGGCAACACATTTTTTGACATGCATGGTAAACATGGAAATATGGAGTATGAAAAAATAATGTTTGAATGCAGTTATTTGTATGGATGGTGAAAGAGTAAGCACATAGGATGAAAAAATAGAATTTGATAAGATGCTTATCTGGGTTGTGGTCTCATGGGATTCAATGATAGCTAAGTATACTCATTAAAGATATTTCATAGGGTATAGCTTATAGAAGAAATGTAAAGGTGAAAAGGAAATGTAGACCCTTGTACAACCTTTGAATCCCGTCAAAACCCGTTTTTTTAAGAAATCTTAGAAAATTTCATTTAAAGTGGGACGTCAAATAACAAAGTTATTTTTTCCACGCTAACAAAAAAAACCTAAAATTTCCTTATGATTCCCTTATTAATGTTGTGTTTTCTATATCAAGAGTATAATTATCATTCCCCCCAAAAAACCAAAGAATACCTCAATCACACTTTTATCACTTTGTGGCCTTGGAGTTCACAAATCTATCAACTTTCATTCCAAGAGAGGATTCCCATGTGTTGGATTGTAGAGTCGAGGCTAGCATAGAATGGTAGGTACATTTGTCTTCAACTTCACATTTGGAAGAAACAAATTCAATGCACTTTATGTAGGCTTCACAACACCAAATATTCAATGGATTAGTGAAGGACAACCACATCACTTAGGAAATGTATGTATTTTGCAAGGTAAATAACCTAAGAAAATAATTAAAAGTACCTCAACATCACGCCTTCGAAAGGAACATATGCATTGTTGTAAGGACCTATGAATTGACTTGATCATAACAAATATGCAATTTAGCTTGACCATAACATATTTAGCTTGATCACAACTTTTATAGTCTATCCTTTTTGCTGTAACAACACATTTGTTTAGGGTTTCATAGCCTTGAATATTTAATTTGATTATCAATCTCACTACCTAGTCCACGTAAATAGTTTCCTTTTTCCTTGGATCATACAAAAAAAAAGTGGTTTTTTAAAACTGTAGAAAATTACTCAACGTGACACATTATCAAAGACAATTACAATGTTCTAGTAAAGGACAAATTAACAAAAACAATAAAGTTCAATATGACTATTAAATTTTCTACAACATCACGAATTTAGATTAGCAAGAAACATTCTTCTTATGCTTCCTCTATAGTAGAAAATGTTTAGTTTATGGATTTGTAACTCGACTAGGCTCCTAAATCCATTTGTAGAAAATGATCCTTTTTTAATTTATAAGGATTATATGTATATAAAAAATAAAACACCAAATTCCCACACGGGTGTAGACGGATTGGCAAGTGTCATGTAAATGGAAGGAAATTTGTAAAATGAAGTCTCATGTTCGATTCTCACCCGGATTTACTCATGCGCCATTCTTGTGGGCTAGGTGGTTGCACCTGGGGTTATAGTGGTAGCCGACGGGTATCGACCCCATGTCACGCGAGTACGAGAACCGCCAGTTGCCGATTCCCCTAGTACAAATAAAAAAATAAAAATAAAAATGAGTGTAGACCTATGGGTGTTGCAAAATGTTTTGGTGTTGTAAGCTATTTTTTCATTGGTCACAACATTCTTATTTGAGTGGCTACCTCCTTAGCTCTGATATTGAATGAATATTTATAACACCAACATAATGGAGCAATTAGAATGGTTTAACAACAATACACATTGTATAACATATCAAAGTACATATCATATGTATACATGAATGAGATCTCTCGTGAAACAACCAACACATAAAGTCAATGAACAAACATCCCCTAAATTCACTCAACACAAAACCCCTATTCTTAAATACTTTATAATTAGTTATTTAAGCATGCAAGATATCATTTTTGTTCTTTAAGTATGTAAGATATAATTCTTGTTGAGATATTATATGATGCATTACACACAAAGATTGGTTTGAATCTTGAAAAGTTTGTAGGATTTTTTTTTCCTTAGGTAGGTTAGTAAGGTAGAGTTTATTTCTCCCCACATTTCCCCTTCTCTTTTGACTTATTCTATATATTTGAGAATATATTTCTTGATTATTGTCCATACTTGATGACCTCCTGGTCTATAAACCCACATACACAGAGTTCTTGAATTACTCTGCTAGCAGCTTCAATCTCTGGATGCTCTAAACCTTTTCGTAGCAATTCTAAAACCTCGACTAGATCATGTTTTGGAATATGCTATCCCTGTCTGAATCACATTACAAATACACAGAAGCTCTGCACAAACGTGCTTGTCTTAAGCCCTCTTTGTTACAACGCTAAACTTCTTTTGATAACAGGACTAAGTGTTATGACCAACACTTATTCTCACCAACGCTAATTACTTGAATTCTTATTCATGGCGCTAATTCTCCCCATGACCACATTCTAGAACCAAGTGTTTAATATATGACCCGAGTGTTAAAATATCGAGTGCTCAACTCTCCATACAATCATGGGTTATGATCATGCACTTACTGGGTTGGTGTTTCCTTACTGATGATCACATACTCACAATATTTGGAATGTACCGATCCAGTATGACACAACCTTGACTATTGGAACCTCGATACCGAAGTACCAGACATTCTGCAATTATAACCCATGAAAATTATTGATGGTCAGGGAGCCAGTATAAGAATATATCAGGGGACCTGATATGAAGTTGTGATCTATGGAACTGATATCCTTGGGATTGGGATATCGAGGTGATGGGGCACTGTAACACGTTTCCTTTGTTTCAAGAATACACTAGGCCTGAAACATCGATAATATGGAACATTTGCGATGGGGCCCTGGTATCAACAAGATTAGGATGACGAGTATCGAGGTGAAAACTTACACTTGGTTTAATAATTCATTGGGGCCCATATAGGCTGGTAGATTAGAACACTGGGATGTTAGGTACCGGTATCACTTTCCCTCCTTAACATTATGTTCCAGGGACCAAAAGGCCGATACACTATGTCTCGTCGGTCCAGTATAATTAATGGACATGATTTAATATGCGTTTGATGAATGATCAAGATTCCTCCAAGGACTATGAATAGAACCAATGCTCTCATCCTTTGTGCAAAAGGAATTTCTTCTCATTCTTCGTGTTTGTAAATTTGGATTCAATTGGAAAGCATCTCTCCCTGACTCATTTCCCCTTCACAAAGTTCATAGGAACTTCGTCTCCTCACAATCTTGTTCAATGGATCGTTTCCTCGACCTCACATGCACAAGAAATTCCTTCATGGAAATTATACACACACCATCTTGGTTTCTCATTTATGGAATTACACATACACTCAAAGGAATACACAGTCAAAGTGTTTCTATTCAATTTGGTCTTTGTACATAAATTTACAGTCAAAACTCTCTACCTATGATTCTGACATATGATCTTCTTCCCTTTAGGCTCGATTCCTCACTAATTTGGACTCTCCTTGACCTTGGCCTATTCTCCTCTTTTTGGCCACCTCTCCTTTGGCCCGATACTTCACTTATTTGGCCTCCACATACATGCTCAAAGGCTTACAATTTATGCACAAAAGATAGACTTCCTTCTCAAAAAAACAAATTCCCAAGAATCTGGAACTAACTACAACAATAAAAATATCACTCTTTACAATTGAGGAGGATCAATTAGATTGAATCCTCCATACTTAGGACAACCCACCTAATCCAACTAATTTTCTCAATTAAGCCATTTGTATCATAATTAGGGAAAGCAAACCCTATCCTTCTATAATATGATTACAAACTTAGGAAAACATAATCATATTCATTAAGGGAACCCACCCCCTTTAGTAAAATTCAAGACCCCCTTAGGCCTTCTTAGCATGGTTTATTTAGGAGGAAAAATTCTCCTGCATCAAACCCTTAGGGTTAAAAAATTTCACGATCTTCCAATCACGAGTTTTCATTTTTTGAAGTCCTCCTAGATCCCAAATTTTATGCTACTTCTCACTTGCCTTGCTACCTTGTTGTTGTATTATTTCTACCTGCAACCTTCTAGGACCCCATACTTTACTGTATTTCTTTCCAATTGCCCTACTAATATAGTCTTTTTCATTCAACTACAATTTGTAGTTGAATTTCTTTTTCATCAGCTTCCAAAGACCATCTATCTCAATGTCCAACTTCGTTCTTTGTTGGTACATGACATTGTTGCAAACTTGTTGCTTCTCCTCTACAGGAATTATGTGTATGGATCTTACTGTCATCTCTTCATCCTTCTCTGCATCTTCACTCTCCTTATTGTCTTTCAATACAATGCTTTGGTCTATATCTTCCTAATGTAGCATAAATCCATCTTCACAAAAAAATCCTAGGTCTTGATGTTCAACTCCCTCACTTATGATGCTGCAACTAAGAATTCTTGGATGCTCTGCATCTGCAACTATTATGCAATATTCATCAATTATTGGACTCACCAAATACTCTTCCAACAATATTAATTCTTCATAATAATACATCGACATTGTATCTGAATGTTTCTTTTCAATTTCTTCATTCTCTTTGTGGCTGTGTTCATAACCTGCATACACACACCAATGATTAATTTCAAATCCATGATATTCTTGAATCTCATCTGACATATTCTCCTTGTGCTGGCCTGGGCATTTCATTATATCTTTGTCATGAACATCCACTTCCTCAACAATTCCACTTACAAGTTGTGTATAGCCTTCACCCTGACTATGTTTATGAGATAGCATTATCTCATCTTCCTTCATAATTATTTTTTTTATTATGTTCTTCTTCTATGCCTTTAAAAAGAATATCTCCACCTTCATCAATCTTTATAACAGTTCAAAAAGACTATCCAACTTCATTATTTGAACAACCTATAATCATACAAAAATAATTAGTTTTAAAAACATAATACCCCATGGAATCATTTGATGCTTATGACATATTCCACACATGTTGATATAAACTTTCTTGATAGTACATGAGACTCTCAACAGGTCTCCCATCAACATCCCCATAATCATCCTCTCCAAGTTAATGATATGTTCTCTATTTCACATATGTGAACTTATTTTTTTGTTCCTAACCTTTGTCTAAACTCATCTCCTCTGAGTTTCTCTTCCTTCAACAGAGAACTCAATCTGTGCCTCAATCTCTGCTTTAGTTCCCTTACAAACAATTGCACAATAGGCCATTTGAACTTCTTCTTCACAATACAACCTCATATCTAGTATCCATCACTTTCCTGTAACAACTACATCACTATACCGAGTATTTCCTTTAACTCAACAAACTCCCTGTCAAATTCCTCTTGACTCATATGGTTTCTACCAATTGTTCTAGCACTCTCTTTCCTCCTGATCTGGATTCTCTCTGAACCCTTGACATGACTATCAATAGTCATCTCCATATCTTCCCTTTGTGAGCTTCGACTCTTTTCCCACTATGATTTACATAAAGACGTTCCTCTGTAGCAAGTATCCTCACTTACTACTCAACACCTCATCAAGATTTCCTCATGAGATTGACATTTTGGCATCATAGGTTCTCTCATTTGGAACCATCTAATCATCCTCTTCTCTTCTTTGGCTTCTACATCTACTCACACTATTATGATAACTTCTATTTTCCTCCTCACTTCCAATCCTCAGTTGGAAGTTACTACAAAATCCCTTGCTGCAAGGTTCTTTCTACCACAAAATTCTCCACTTGAGAACTTTTCTTTCTCCCTCTTCTCTACCACAACTTCTCTAGTTGCAATGGTCGTCACAAATTATTTTCTCCTCTTGCTGTTACTTGCAAAAATAATTATAAATTAACCAGACTTAATTATAAAACATTAAACCAATACCTGCAAGATATGTTCTGAGATCTTGTCCTCCAAATATTTTTCTTAATTTCTGTCCTTTGGATGGAATGACCTCAATTCTGCAACAATTCACTAAGGTAATTGTACATCCAATTCCTTTTTTTGCAAAATCTACTTTCTTCAATCTGAACTGCTCCTTCTGCAACTTCACCTTTTCAAAGAGAGTCGCTACACTTTGATACCAAAAAGGATGACCTCCTGGTCTATAAACCCACATACACAGAGTTTCCGAATTACTCTACTAATAACTTCAATATCTGGCTATTCTAAACCTTTTCCCAGCAATTCTAAACCCTCGACCAGATCGTGTTCTAGAATATGCTATCCTTGTTCGAATCACATTACAAATACAAAGAAGTGCTAAATATAAGTGCATGTATTAAGCCCTCTTTGTTACGACACTAACCTTCTTTTGATCACATGACCAAGTTATATGACCAACACTTATTCACACCAACACTAATTACTTGAGATCTTATTCCTGGCGCTAATTCTCCCCGCGACCATGTTCCAGAACCAGGTGCTTAATATATGACATGGGTGTTAAAATCTCGAGTGGTCAACTCTCCATACAACCATGGGATATGATCAATCACTTATTGGGTTGGTGTTTCCTTACCAATGATCACATACTCACATTCTTTCGAATGTACCGATCTGGTATGAAAGAACCTTGACTATTGGAACCTCGATACCAGAGTACCAAGCGTCGAGTATAATGGGTGTTCTACAATTATAACCCACGAAAATTACCGATGACCAGGGAGACAATATAACAATATACCAGGGGACCCAATATGAAGTCAAAACCGATGAAACTGATATCCTGAGGATTGGGATATCGGGGTGTTGGGGCACCGTAACACTTTTCCTATGTTTTGAGAATACAACGGGTCTGAAACAATAAAAAGATGGAACCTTTACGATGGAACCCTAGTATCGGAAAGATCGAGATGTTGGGTATCAGGGTGTAAACTTTCACTTGGTTTAATAATTCGTTGGGGCCCATATAGGTCAGTAGAACAAATCACAGGGATGTCAGGTACCGATATCACTTTCACTCCTTAATAATATGTCTTGGGAAATGAAAGGCCGATACACTATGTCTTTTTGGTCTGGTATAATTGATGGACATGATTTAATCTAGGTTTGATGAACAATTAATATTCCTCCAAGGAATATGAATAGATCCAATGCCCTCATCCTTTATGCAGAATGAACTTCCTCTCATTCTTGGCATTTGTAATTTTGGATTCAGCTGGAAAGAATCTCTCCCTAACTCATTTCGCCTTCATGAATCTCATAGGAACTTCATCCCTTCACAATCTCGTTCAACGAATCGTTTCCTCGGCCTCACCTACACAATAAATTCCTTCATGGAAATTATACACAAACAATCCAGATTTCTCATTTATGAAATTACACATACACTCAGAGAAATACGCACAGTGAAAGTGTTTCTATTCAATTTAGTCTCTGTACATAAATTTACATTCGTAACTCTCTGCCTCTGATTATAACATATGAGCTTCTTCCTTTTAGGCTCGATTACTCACTAATTTTGCCTCTCCTCAATCTTGGCATAATCTCCTCCATTTGGCCACCTCTCCTTTGGTCGGATACTTCACTAATTTGGCCTCCACATACATTCCCAAAGGCTTACAATTTATGCATGGAAGATACATTTCTAGCTGTAAAGTTAGAATCTTTTCACGTATATTTGTCTGAAGAGGCATCACCAAAAATATGCCTGGTCTCTAACTCAATGCATCAGCCACTCTGTTCACTATTCCTTTTATGTAAGTAATCTTGAAATTGTACTCGCTAAGCAATTCCGACCAATGTCGTTGTCGTGCGTTCAACTCGCTTTGTGTAAAGATGTGTTGTAAACCACAGTGGTTCATTTTTAGTTCACATTTTCGTCCAATAAGGTAGTGTCTCCATACTCTCAAGGAATACACAATGGCTAACAATTCCAAATCGTGTGTCACATAGTTCTCCTCATGCCTTCTCAACTTTCTCGAGATGTAAGCGATCCCTCGACCATCTTGCAACAAGACTCTGCCTAACCCTTCCTTGGATGCGTCAGTGCATACCAAGAAGTCCACGTCCATGTCAAGGAACTTTAGTATCGGTGTTTTTTTCAATAGCTCCTTTAGCCTCCGAAATGCTTCCACGCATTTCTTGGTCCAAAAAAACTTCTTTTTATTCTTTTGCAATTCCGTAATCGGATTTGCTATCTTCGAAAAACCCTCGACGAATTGTCGATAGTATCCTGCCAAACCCATGAAGCTACGCACTTCTGGGACATTCGTCAATGCAGTCCATTCCATTATAGCCTCAACCTTTGCTAGATCCACAAAAATACCTTCATCGGAGATGACATGCCCTAAGTAATGAATCTTTGATTGATAAAATGAGCATTTAGACAGTTTCCCAAACAATTTTTTCTCTCGTAGACACTGTAGTACCAAGCGCAAGTGCTCGTCATGATCCTCCATCATCTGAGAATATATCAAAATATCGTCAATGAATACTTGGATTAACTTGTCCAAGTATTTGCGAAACACCTCGTTCATCAAACTCATAAACACCCCTGGGGTGTTCGTCAATCCAAACAGTAAAATGGTAAACTCGTAATGTCCAAACCTCATCTTAGAGGCGGTCTTAGGGATTTCGTTCTCCTTGATCCGCAACTGGTGATACCCTGATCTCAAGTTGATCTTTGAAAACACTGTCGCACCTTTCATCTGATCAAACAGATCATCAATCCTTGGCAAAAAATATTATATCTTGATCGTTCCCTTGTTCAATTGACAGTAGTCAATGCAGAGTCTCCACGACCCATCCTTCTTCCGTATGAAAATAAAAGGCACATCCCACGGTGACACACTTGGACGTATAAGTCCTATGTACAACAACTGCTTCAGTTGTTTTCAACTCCTGTAACTCCAGGGTCGACATTCGATAAGGATTTCTTGCTATCGGTTCAATTCCTGATTTTAGGTCTATGGTAAATTCCAATTCCCTCTCAGGTAGAAACCCCGGTAACTCCTCTGGGAAGACATCCACAAACTCTCATACTACTGGAAGGTTTTCCAGTCCTTCCACCATGCCTTTTTCATTTAATGCAAGGATCGCATATAGTTGGAATCCCTTGTGCTTGCTCTTCTGTAGTTGTAGGGAAGAGATGAACCTTAGGGAAACTACATGGTTCCTACCTACAATCACGTGTCTTTGTCCCTCATCATCGACCAAGCTCAACCGTTTTGTCTTATAGTTGAGTATCACCTCATGCGATTCCAACCAGTCCATACTGATCACAACATCATAAGACCCTAAGATCGTGACGTACAGGTTGGCCCTTGTGAAAAACTCTCTGAGGTTAAGACTACAACCTGTAACCTTCCCTCCAACCTTATGTTTGTCTCCCGAATCCATTTCTACAAAGCTAAACTTGTCCTGTTTGACTACCTTTAACTTAATTCTTTTTAGCACTGCACTAGAAATAAAACTCTTTGTAGCACCTGGATCTATCAAAATACCAAGGGTTTGGTCAGTGACTATACCTAACATCTCGATCATAGTCGACTGGTGCTTTGCCTAGCGGTTATTCACCGCTGCATGAATCTGATGGGCCTTGCCCAAATCTCCCACTGTAGTGGGTCCAACTGATCTAGATGCTCTGGTCCTCTCAACTGAGCAATCACGTTGGTAATGTGGCTCTCCACATCTTCAACACCCTTTCTTTGGTCCAATACTCTTGGTACCTGAAGTATAAGCTAACGTCCCACCGTCCTAGAACCCTGGTCTGTTATGCTAAACATGCCTAAATTGTTGTTGTTGCGGTCAACAGTGCTGCTAGTGTTGTGGTACTCTGTAAGGAGTCTGTTGTTGAGATGTTGGTTGACGAGGTGTAGTGAAGGTGGATCCTCTCAGAGTGCCTCAATACCATGGTGCATTCCTAACTAGTGTCTGATGTTGTTGCACACCAGATGTAGTCGGTCTTGCTGGAGTCCTGCTCTGACCCCTGCTGATGAGCTCCTCCTTTGCTATGAGGGACTTATGGACAACATCATGCAAGGTTTGAGGCATCAAAATCCTCAATTTTGAATGAATGTGACATTAAGGCCAAACAAAAACTTGTTGACCTTAAGCTTCTTGGTATTCAGGTGAGGAGCATACCAAAGAAGCTCCATAAAATGAGCCTTGTACTCGGGCACCGTATGACTGCCTTGTCACAAACCGTTGAACTCATTGATCTGACGCTCAATGAATCCCTTTATAACCATAAAAAGAATGAAGTATCTTATAATGAAGAAATTGTTATTTAACATTAATAAATTGTTATTTAACATATAACAATGCTTCCCTACCTTAAATACAACCTTTAAAATACTATAAAGAAGTGAAGTATCTTATGATTAACAAATTATTATTTAAAAATAATCATACAAGGATTGTATTAACAACATTCATGATATACATAGGTACCTTAGCTTAGTGCCTGTTATGAACAATTAGAAAAATCATTAAATAACAACTATAATATCACCTGTCATTTCCAACCTATTCAACTTAGTGTCCTTTATGAAACCTGTTGATACTGAGAGGGGGGTGAATTAGTGTCAAGTACAATTTAAAAAAAAAAA
>SNQJ01S0211585.1:1051-15891 GCA_010110895.2 Picea sitchensis | reverse complement strand
CTCAATTGGACAAGTTTTTCTAGGTGTTTGTCTATGAGGAGTCTAAGTCAGTCTAAAACAACAATTTAATTGCTTGATTTGACATAGTCAAAATGTCAATTTTTTGTAATATTAGAAAAATGGTTAAAGACAAGATGAGAGATGATGCATAAACCCATACCTAAGCTATCTAAACCCTTTCTAAACCTTAATCCACTCCTTCCACTTAGCCCTCACATCATAAAGTTGTTCCCCCTAGGGAAGTTGCGCCCCCCTTCTAGAGAAAACTATAGAAAATCAAAACATTAAAGGTGGGGCCTCCTATCTCCCTAAGTGCGGCCCCCTAGTGACTCAACACTCATGTTGACAAGTCAAAAGTGGATGCCAACTCACATCCCACTCACATACCAAAACCCTAACTTGCTAAAACCCTAAGAAGTGTGCCTCCCTCCTTGAGATGCTCAATGTTGCTTTGTGATTGACACTTGGAAAGCATCCAAGAGGGGTAGTTCTTGCTTTCCAAGTATAAATAAAGCCCCTCCCCTCCTCATTTTTCATCTATTCTTTGCCTACTGTTACTATGCTCAAATTTCTCCCATCTCTCCCATTCTTTTCTTTTCTTCATTCTTGTTCAACATTTTTGGAGAGAAGCTTGTTGCAAGTATTTGCAGCAACCTTCTACTATCATTAATAGAAGAAAGCTTTGGAGGCATATGGTGTGTTGAGAGTATTCTTGGTGCATCAAGCTATTGGAGGTGACCTGTATTGGTTCATTTTTTGTGTATGCATTTGTTTACTAGTTTAGAGTAGAGATCCCAAGCAAAGTATTTTGCTTGGTAGATTTGCAATAGTCTTATTGTAGATCTAGATGAGTAGATTTTAGATTAGCAAAGTATTTTGTTTACTCTAACATATCTACTCACCCCTTTGCTCTATCTTGTAGCTTGCTCACAATTATTTGCAGGTCATTTCTAGGATTGGAGAAGCCTATTTCAGATCTAAAAACTAGTTTGTTTCATCCATTTTCACCTTCAAAATTTTCTGCAATATATTTTTGTTATTTTCCTTTCATTTTTGGGCATTCTAACACATAAAATAGATCATTTCATTCATATTTGTTAGTACACAAAAATTTTCTGCAGAAAATTTTTGTGTACTAACAAAGATTTTCTTCAGTTTGTCACTTTGTGCAGCATTTCCAACAAGCTTTTGTTTGCTGGTTTTTTGCAGGTTGGTGACAAAAGAGATGATCAACAGCCCATTTGGAGCATCTACAAGCAAGAGATCAACCTCCCAAGTTTGGGTAACAAGTACCCACTTCTTTCTCTTCTATTTCTCATTGTAAGCAAGCCCAAAGGAGTCCCAAGGGCTTGCATTTCTCAAAGTATTGTAATTTTTGCGGTTTTTTTTTCTTAATTTGCCTACATCTAGGAAAGAGTTTGGCCAAGCCAACCATCCTAAAACGTAAGTCTAGGATTGTATATTTAATTTTCAGTATTTGTTTATTTTATTTGTTTGTCCCACTTGTCATTAGGGCAAGGTTGTGTGGCTAGGACTTTTATTTCCAAGTCTTTATTTCAAGTTCTTTATTTCATCACCCACTTGTGCACAAAACTGGAAGGCTTTGTCCTCCACCTTGTGCACTTGTTGTGGTTGCATAGTTTAAATTTTCTTTTCAAGTTATCTATTTCATTTACTTATTTGCCTAAAACTAGGAAAGTGTTTGGGCAAGCCAATCATCCTAAATCGTAAGGCTAGGTAGATACTATTGGTTATTGCTTCTATTTGTTGATGCTTAATGGTTTAAATCTCTAGATCTTAGAAGATAATCACATAATGTTTGCTTAAGCCCGTGGAGGCATAATCATTTACTTGTTTACTTTATTTTACTTTTTAAGTCATTGCAAGTCATTTCTTTTCAAGTACTTTACTCTTTCATGCAATTTCATTTTCAAGTACTTAGGTATCTTGCAATTTACTTTTCCAAGCACTTTTATTTTACAAGCACTTTACTGTCAAGCACTCTACATTGCAATCATTTAATTTAACTCAACTTAATTCAATCAACTCTAAGCTCAATTTATCCTTAGACCTTTAGGCCTTCAATTTATCTAGTTAATTAAAGCACCTCTAACTGTCCCAACTTTGCTATCAAAAAAGGGACTTAAGGAAAAGACTTGGTGCTAGATCAGAGATGGTCTCACGGCACTAGGTGTCCCCCTTGTTTGAGTACTTTTGTTCCCCGGATTGACCTGTGGAGCTAGGGTGGGGCCTTATTTGACTCACTTATTGAGCACCCAACAGTCCTTTTGGTATAAGCGGGGAGAGTTCTAGGGAAGTCACTTAGTTTTCGGATCCACATTTCATTTAATTAACTTAATCAATCCTAAAATTAATCCACTTCAATCTTGGGCTTGTTATCGCACAGTTTGTAGCTAGGAGAAAAGGCTATAAGGTAGAAGGCCAAACTAGCGTAACAGGAACCTATCCCACCCAATGTCACCACGATGGGGAGGTTATTTCTCTTTAGGGAGGCTAGGCCTAGGGGAGACGTCCCCGGTGACCTGTGGTTTTGAGGAGGCAAAAGGATAATGAGACAAAAACAGGTTTCCCCCCTCACAAGTCACCACCCAAACAGATAGCCCAGCCAAAAGGCCAATTTAAAGTAAACCCCCAAAGAAAGTGTACCTTCCTGGAACAAAGCAACAACAAATAGATATATGCAAGCTCTAGTCTCAATGGGGTTAGTACTTCATAACAGACTATCTAATAAATATATATATGAGCAATTATGGCAATAGATGTTGACGAAGTCAATGTTTATCAATAGCAGATAAGATTTAATACACTTCAACAATAAATATTGGAATGATGCAGCATTCAATGTAACCAATCAACACCTTATTCAATTAATGTTCAAACCACCATTCAATTATTCTTTAAACAAAATGTTGTTGCATTAAAGATGAAATAACCAAGTGTGACGGAAACAACTTAGGGTTAGTATGATTAGGGTTTCAAAATTTAGTTTTGAGAGTGGTGGATCAAGTTTCACTTCAACGTTGGAGGGCTTCTAGATCAGTGCCTTAGGGTAAAATGGAGTCAATAATGAAGGACGCAAGGGTTGAAGGAGACAATGACTAAGGACTGGAGGGAGAAGTTTTGAGGTGTTGCAAAGGCAAGGCCTCAAAATCAAAACCCTAGGGGAGAGAGGCTCACTCTGGTGTTGCTACAGCAAGGCCTCGTGCTCTCTCCTCCTTCCTTGGGTCAAATTGGCAAAATGGCTAGCTAACAAATGAAGCATATAACCAAAACTAAAAGGTTTGATGAGGTAGGTGTTGTTATAGCAAGGCCTTTCAGCAAACCCTAGAGAAGGACGGCCCTAAGTGTAGTAGACCTAGGCTCAGGACATCTCTCTCTTCTTGGTCTTTGGATGGTACGACTAGCAAATGAGGAGGGGACAAATGAGTGTAGCTAAGGCTAGGCTCAATCCTCTTCAACATGAAAGAGTAGAGTGTTGCTATGGCAAGGCTCTATCTCATTTCAGCAAACAAAATGGCTAGAAAACTTGACGGGGACATGAGACAAGGACCTACAATGTGTGCTTGTCCCATAGGGTTTATTCAACAAATTATAACCATAAATGCAAGAGAAATAAAACTACAACCATTCATTCAAGAAGTTTTGCAGAAATTTACTTACATTTGACCAAGAAATCAAGTAGCAAACCCTAGTTGTAACACCTTCCACCAAGATAAATGCCAAAAATGCCAAAAAAAAGTCTTCCTTCAACAAGTGCGCCTTCACCAAATCAGCAAAAATACCCAAGAGGGCGCAAATTTCAGACCTCCTTATGGAGTGAATGAGTGATCATGAAAAAATGAGAGTCAAAATCCCTCATTTATACAAAACCTTGACCTAAATTTACATTTTAGGTCAGGTAAAAAGGCCGACAAGGCCATAATATCAAATCATATTGTTTTTACATTAAATTGTCAGATTAAGTCCTAAATCAAGCAGAAAATAGAGTAGAAGCCCCTCTGAGGGAGACATTATCCCTTTTTAGGGTAAATGGGGCATCCAGGAGCAAAACTTTAGCCCTCCTTGGGCTTCTCCAACCTGCCACACGTGCCAACACTGCCCAGTCTACCTCCCAAGACGTCCATAATGTTGGATGACGGCATGGCCATGATGGGTGACGTCCTAGGCCTTCCAAGGCCAACGTTCCACTGGAAAGGGTTAATCCTCCCTAGGTCGGGCTCTGTCGGGGTGCCTTTGGTGGAACATCCTCTTCTCCTCTGTTGCAATGTCTGGGTCCATCTTCATCCTGTCTTTCCCCCTGATGGGGTCTCAGCATCCACCTAGTGGGCTCTTCAGCCCCATGGAGGTCCGAACTGATCATCTCCCCATGTGTACCGGTCCAAATGGTACATGTCTGTCGGGCATGGTCCTGCACATCAAAGGCTACGCCCTCCATGGGCTCATCAATCACAAGGATCATAGCAATGTCAATCACATTTCATCATCAATATTATCAAACATATGCATAAAACCCCTGGCAGATCAATCAATAGCTCAAAGATGTTACACAAACCTACAATACAAGTCTGAGAAAGGGCAAGGCATCCTATTGGGCTAAGTATCTACTGAATAAGGAAAGTTCCCAGAAGAAACCCCTTCCAAGCCATGTAAGTGGATGAAGTGGTGAAAGGATGTCCAAGCGGTGGGTGCAACTTAGGTCAAGGGTGCAGGATGTTATCTGTGGGTGCCTTTGTAGAAGGTGAGTTGTACCTGTCGTGGATGCAAATTCTTTCCAAGCCCATTCATGCCTTTGTTATTTTATTCTTTTATTGTTTTTTCTTTTTTGTTTGTTCAAGAGCTAATCAGGGGACACTGCCTTGGCATGGTGACCAGAGCTGACAGCATTACCCACAAGTACTTTCACAGAGATGAGAAGGTTGGCTCGTGATGAGACCCCCTTTCCCTTGGCCATGCAACCAAGAGTCACTGCCCTGGCGTGGTAACCAACTGGTGGCAATGTAATACTGCTAGGTACCCATGGACCTAATAGGCTGGCTCGTGATGAGACCCCCTATCCTCTGACTAGGTCTTGTTTTTTATTATTTTTTCGGGTCCCTCTTGTTTCTTGTCGAGAAGCCTTTTATTGCTTTCTCGAGGATCCCTGGGCGAAGCATCTCAAGGTTTTATTCTTAGGCTTTTATCTTTTACCAGCTTGCTTTTACCTCCTGGGCCTTTAGCCCCTTCTTCCCACTAGATAAGGTGCAACCCTAGAAATAGGTCAACCCGTTGCCCGGACAAGGGGAATGGGGCAGATGAGCGGGAAACCAGATGGAAAAGTGAAACCGTGAAGGGAACGGACGATGGCTTCTCAGAGATGACCCCAGTGGCTAACCAAAACAACAGACACAGGGTTACTAAGACACCTTGTCAATCCTCAAAACATGGTCAAGTGGGCAAGTGTAAGATCCAAGCAGTTGTTAGAAATAAAAGGAATCAAATGCATATAATCAATGGTTTTGATGATCAAAGTGACACATACCATGATACCTGGACTAATTACCTCATAAAGCAAGAACCTTCTTTGACACAAGACCAAGTTGATGGTGGTGGAAGCTGCTACTACTAACAGGATGAAGAAGCTGGAAGAGAAAAGAATGGGCCCTCCAGGGCCATGCTGAAGTCAATCCTGCTCTCGGTACTCCATGTCTAGGACCTGTGGGCCTCGAGACATGATCTCCTAGTTATCCCTGAAAAGTGGGGATTACAGAGCTTATTTCATTATCTTTCAAGGTTTATGCTTTATAATATTGCAAGCACATTTCACTTCCATTTACTTTACATGCAATTGTATTTAAGCAATTTGTGGATGTTAATTAAGTTAACTTAAGAGTTGCGCATTGCTTGCCCTTAAAGGCTTCTTGCTTTATTTTTTCATTCGTCTATAGTTGCGCACTTGCCCTTGGAGGTTTTCTTTTGAGCACTTTCATCTGTTTTTAAGTTGTGTATTGAGTTATTGGATTAACCCCTTGAAGTTGCGCATCTTGTGGAGGCAACTTCATTGTTTGGGTTTGATTTTTGTGTATTGGATGCCATTGAAACGGCCCCTTTGGAGTTGCGCATCTTGTGGAGGCACTCCATTGTTTGGGTTTGTTGGCTTGATCTATTGTGGTGATCTTTTCTCTTGAGCAACCTTTCTTTTCCTTGCACAATCAAGTTGTTTCAAGTTAGTTTCAAGTTAGTTCTTGTTTCCTTTATTGTCCATAATTGTATCTTTGTATCTAGTTGTATCACTTAGATATTCTTCATTTGTAGATAACTATTTTTTATTTGTTGTAACTATAATTCTTTTGTATCTAATCTGACTTGTAAAGTTATTCTTTGATTTGTTTAATCTCTTGTTGTAACTTTAATTGACCCCTTGCCCAACCTTAGGCACTAATCTTAGTTGACTTAGGGAAAGGGCTTGCCTTTGCATTGAAATTTTGCACTTTGCATTGTTTTCCTTTTATATAGGCTAGATTCCCCCCACACCTTTAACTAATTAAAATCAACTCCTAGAACACCTTTAATCACTCGCATAGTAACTAGGGTCTACCCCCTTGACTTCCCTAGGAGTAAGCCTAGACGGAAGAAGTTCAAGTTGAGGTGATAGTGAGCTTGAACTTGGGCATTGTGCCTCCAAGGACACACTAAGTGGATTGGACTTAGTCCACGTTTGCAAATGTGTATAAGGATGGCAACAATCACCAAACCAGAAATCAGCAAAATCACACCAGCAAATCAAGATAATCAGAGCAGCAATAGAGTGGGACATTACAAATGTCCAACGAATGACCACAAAAGTAGGTCAATGGGACTGAAGATTACAACAAGTATGGGTACAATGTGGGAGTGCAAAAGAATCTCCTAGAAAATGCTGAGAATATCATAAAGTAAGAAACCCTAGGTCTAGTTACAACCAAGGAAAAAAAAAAATACATAGTTGATGTCATTCAATTACACAAAGAATCTATATTAAAGTTTAAACTGAATAACATAGTCGAATTATAGGCTAACAAAATCTAATTCCCTATCTTTCCATCAATATTTAGTATGGTAATCTTAAAAGTTAATATTATTGTTATCTCGAATATGCTATTTAGTATTTAGATAGAACAGGATCAAAACAATTTAATTACTGTTTCCAAAACTGGTTGTACTTGGAGATTGGGACCCCAACAAAATCAAGTGGCCATCATCGTGGGACATCATGATCTCTCATATCTATTAAGATTAGCATCCCCTCAGCAAATGCAGCACAACATTAATGTTTCATAGGTGCAAGACACATTGGCCAAAATCCTTTGACATCTTCATCCAGGGTCATATAGTAGGAAACATATTAGAAATCTTTCACAAGTTAAGGTCATTCCAAAAGAAAAATATTACTAATACACTAAGGAAATTGCCATTTACATCTGCACGCAATCTGGAAAGATTTTCAAGAAACCTCCCGTGATCTATATACTTCACATTTTATGTGCTATAAGTTTAGCTTACTGTGTTATGAATATGAGTTTGCTGATAAATACCCCAGCATAGCATCAACCCAAACATAAATAGTTTGTTTACTGTCATTTGGCACAGGGATGCCCCATTCAACTGTTGCCCGAGAAATTGAGAAGTCTCTTAAGCCACCTTTCACCCAGCTTTGAACCTAAGATCAATAGATAAGAGTTAAAAACGACAGTTCAAATTTCATTTCTTCTCAAAAATTAATTAAAATAGAAACTGAGCAATCACTTGTTATTTTGATGGATGTCCCTAATTTTTCCGCTATAATCTAACAGAGCAATTCACAAGGAAAACAAAAACATTGTGATACCAATCTAGCACCTTGCACCCTAAAATAAGGAACGATATCTATTCAACATGTATTTTTGAGAAATTGCAACACTTTTCTTCATTATAAATATGCACAGATATCTACAAGGAATGATCCAATATATATAATATTTATGAAAATAATGAATTAACAAACAAGATAGTAGGAAACAACCATTAGCACAAATGCACTAAAAGATAATAAGGGTTCACATCAATTGTGGGGGTAACACTTGTTGAGATTCACAAGTGTTAACATGAGAATCAAAGAGAACCAAAACCAACCCAAATTCTGAAAGAAGAAAGAGATAAACAGCATCAGGGCAACCAAGAGAGGTGCAGCCATAGAGAGAGAAATAAACCATAGCACAAGTGCACTAGAGAGAGAAATAACCCAAGCACAAGATAGATCAAACCAAGAGCAAGAGAACCCAATGCTTTAAGGTGCCCTTAGGCTAAATCACCTGCATAAGATAAGATAAGATAAGATCATAATAAAAAATTATTAATGTCCAACTGCTGACCACAAATAGGTCAAAAGGACTACTAAGTACAACAATGTGGGATACAAAGTGGGAGTACATGCTGCTCCTATAAAAACATATAAAACAATGATAAAAGCAGATCTGAAATATCATATGCTATATAAGATCTATAGTCTAAGACCATGAAATGGAAAAGCAGAGCGGTATTGCAGAAACATGCAAGTACTGCTGAGAATACAATAACAAAACCTCCAATAAGGGGGGCGGGGGGGAGGGATGAAATCTCACCTAAGGCCGAAGTGAAGAAGCTCATGATATATGATTGATTAGAGGATCTAGAAGAGCTAAGGGATCTAGTCTGAGATAGGTCTTGCTATCGAGATGATGTAGCCCTATGTTGAGATCTATAAGAAGTCTCCTATCAGCTAGTATACCTAGGGAGGTACCCAATGGGAGTGATAATAGATATATGACCATGTACATGTAATAGTGTGAACACAATAAATGTAAAAGGGCTTACTAGAAAGTTCCTATTCTAGAAGGTTCCTCCTCTAGAATGTTCCTCGGAGAAAGAGAATGCTATATAAAGAAGTGTAAACAATGTATTCGATCATAGTGAAGTATCTTGTTATTGTAACAAGCAAGGATTGTTTGAGGAGTGTTATCCTTTCATAAGGATTAATATATGGTGTTATCCTACCTCAAGGGTTTTGTCTACATTCTTGTGTTGAATATTTGGTGAATGGTTTGGTTTATTCTTATGATATATTTTCAGATTTATTCAGGCACATACCAATTGGTATCAGAGCTCTTTCTTCGGCCAAATAAAGGAAAAAAAAATTGGTTCTTTTTGCAGGTTTTTTTCAACAGAAAAAAGGGGTTAGTGCAATTCAGACTTAATTTTGAAACTTTATGTGCAAAAATTGCATAAACAAATCGGATATTTGAATTCCTATCGGAAAAATACCCAATTTCAAAAAACCAATCAGCTGAAACAGAGTCCGGGAAGTGAAGTTATCAACATTTTAAATTCGGCAATTTTTCGAGGTTTTTTTGGAAAAATCCGCGTGATTTGCACAGTAAATTATTTTGTTAAAACCCTAGTTTTTGTTGAAGATTTCTTCCAAGCAAGATGATGTTTAGTACTGGAAAAGATGATGGCCCTGTTATCCCCCACTTTTAGGGATAACGAGGAGATTATGTCTCGAAGCCCACAAGTCCTAGACATGGAGTACCGAGAGCCAAATCAACTTGAGCATGGCCCTGGAGGGCCCATCTTTTGTCCCTCTCAGCGCCTCCACTTTGTTAGCAGCAGTAGCAACACCCATCACCTTCGGCTTGGTCCTGTATCAGAGATGGTTCTTGCTCCATGAGGTAAAGAGTCCAGGTATCATGGTATGTGTCACTCTGATCCTCAAAACCTTTCAATATGTGCATTTGATTCATTTTGTTTCTAACGAGTGCTTGGATCTTATACGTGTCCACTTGACCATGTCTAGGGGGAATGACAGGATACCCTAGCAAGCTTGTGTCCATAGATTTTGAGTTGCCACTGGGGGGATTTATGAAAAGCCATCGTCCATTCCCGTCATACAGACCGCTTTCCATCTTTTTTCCCGCTCACCCATCCCGTTACACTGGTCTGACCATAGGGTTGGCCAATCATTTAGGGGTTGTACCTTACCTGGTGGGAAGAATGGACTAAAAGGCCTGGGGGGTAAAAGCAGCTGACAATAAAAGCCTGAGAATAAAACCTCGAGATGTTTCGCCCAGGGATCCCCGAGAAAGTAATAAAAAGCTTCTCAGCAAGAAACAGAGGGACCTGTAAAAAATAATAAAACAAGACCTAGTTGAGGGATAGGGGGTCTCATCACGAGCCAGCCTATTAGGTCCATGGGTGCCTAACGGTATAACACTACTAGCAGCTGGTTACCACGCCAGGGTAGTGGCTCTTGGTTGCATGGCCAAGAGAAAGGGGGTCTCATCACAAACCAGCCTTCTCATTTCCGTGAAAGTGCTTGTGGCTAACATTGCCACCACTGGTCACCAAGCCAGGGCAATGTCCCCTGACTAGCTTCTTGAAAGAAAAAAGCAATAAAAAGATAAAAACAATAAGACAAGACCTGGTTAGAGGATGGGGGGTGTTAGAATATAATGGATGTGCTCGTTTTACCATCGACAATATCACTATTGTCACCCAACCATAGGCCGAAGCCACCCTCCAAGCACCTTAACCTTGACAGAGAATCATTCCGGAAGCAAACCCTAGGCTAGATAGTCAAACAAAGGGTAGCGCACATTTCCCCAAGGATAACGCACCAAACAAGAGTTGATCAGATAGTCCAAACCATAACCAAGAGATAGTCCAAGCCAAAACCAAAATCTGCTAGTTGCAGCAGCTACAACCGCAGCTCTCCTCCAAACCTGCGCAGAAACTGGGCAACCGCAGAGCGCAAAAGTGTTGCTCTGCAATTCTGAGAATGCCTGCCAGAATGAAGACTGGCCTCCTATATTTATAGTAATTCTGGCTAACTGCATGGGCCGACTTCTCATTCTGGGTATCTGTATGTTCAGTATATATTATTTCTTTTGGCTGACTTCTTCTCTTGTAGGCTAATAACCTAATATCAATTATCCTCTTGAGACGACTTGTCTTCTAGGATTATTAGCCAACTCATTAGGGTTTATTCTTGCTTCCCGAAATATTATATTCTCATCAGGTTTACACGTTGAGGTAAATACCTCCCGCAGCTACCGTAATATCAACACTCCCTCCTAGCTAGGGAGGTATTACAGGTAATGGTCTTGAGCACAAACATACCATTCACCCGGTAGCATCAACATAGTTGTATAGACTATCTCATGACTAGATCATGAGTACCATCATCACCATCAGTGTCATCAGCTGCATCATCTCTCGAAACCATACTCCATCTGAGTAATTAGACATGATGCTGGATAAGTCACCACACCACAGAGTGACACAAAAGCCATTCTTCTAATCTGGACATATGTCCTAGAAGAATAAATGTCCTGAACCATTTTCCGCCTGGAAAATCTCTGTCCACTGATCATCCATCTAGCTGATAATCATTTTCAACACTGTTGATAGTCTTCAAGGCAATCGGAACAATATCATTCAATAGAACACAATTGTGTCTGTTATCCCCGTTTTCTAGGGATAACTAGGGGATCATGTCTCGAGGCCCACAGGTCCTAGACATGGAGTACCGAGAGCAGGATTGACCTGAGCATGGCCCTGGAGGGCCCATTCTTCTCCTTCTTCACCAGACTTGTCCTGTCAACAGCAGCAGCTTCCATCTCCATCGGCTTGGACTTGCATCAGAGAAGACTCTTGCTCCATGAGGTAATTGGTCCAAGGTATCATGGTATGTGTCATGTTTGATCGTTATAACCTTCTTAGATCTGCATCAGGTTCCTTACATTTCTGACCACTGCTTGGATCTTACACTAATCCACTTGACCATTGTTGGGGGGATTAACGGGGTGACCTAGCAAGCTTGTATTTATGGGTTTTGGTTAGCCACCAGGGGGGATTTGCAGAGCCATCGTCCGCTCCCACCATTCTATCACTTTGCATCATATGTCCCATACATCCGCCCATTCCCCTAGTCCGGCTATTAAGATGACCTTTGGGGTTACACTTTGTCTTGTGGGAAGGGGCTAAAAGGCCGGGGGTAAAAGCATTTATTAAAGATAAAAGCCATAGGAAATAAAACCTAGAAGTCTTAAGCCAGGGGATCCCAGAGAGGCAATAAAAGGCCTCTCGATAAGAAACAAAAGGGACCGAAGAAAATAGCAAAAACAAGACCTAACCAAGAAAATGGGAGGTCGTACGAGTGACCCGGTACATGTTCCTTAGGTATCTAGCGGTATGACCGCTGCCATTGCTCGGTCTGCGCACAGGCAATGACCCAGCACTGGTTGCATGGCCAAGGGAAGGGGTTTCATCCACCCGAGCCGACCTTATCATTTACTGCCGAAAATACGATTGGGTAACAACATCGGTATTTCAGTCCTGCGCCAGGCGGTGTCACGATGGAACCTTGAAGTAAAAGAGAAAGAAAAGCAATAAAAAAGAATAAAAGGCGATAAAGGGGCTTGGAAAAGATTTATCCATGGTACATCTCACCTCCTACAGAGGCACCCCCGGACAACACCTACCCCTAGTCTTACTATAGTGGACATCCATGAACTCATACCGCTTCATGTACATGGCGAATGATCTTACATGGAAACTTTTCCTTTCTGTGGATACCCAGCTATGGAGTTATTGTCTATTTCTTCAACTTTGTATAGTAGATGGGTCTTAATGTCTTTGAGCTATTAGATGATATGCTAGGGATTTTATGCATGTATTTGATAAATTTAATGATGAAACATGATTGACATTGCTATGATCGGTAGGACTGATGAGCCCATGGAAGGCGTAGTTTTGATGTTTAGGGCCATACGACGAGGGCGGTACTGATGTTAGGTACACATGGGGAATATGATTGCTTCAGGACCTCCATGGAAAGAGCCCATCGGATGGTTGTTGGGATCCCATCAGGGGCAAGGACAGGACGGTGGTTTGATGAGCCTTTTCACACGAGAAGAAGAAGGGCGTTCCACCGGGACACTTTGGCAGAACCTAGGGAATCACCACTTTATAAATGGAGCGTTTACCTTTGATGAACGGGGCGATCACTTGAGAGAGGTTGGGCGTTATGCGGAAGTGTGGCCGAGTTTTGAGGTCATTTGGCACGTGTGGCAGCCTGAGGGAGCCCTAGAAGGGCCAACATTTTAGTCACGAGATCTTTATTTGCCCAAAGAGGATAGCGTCTCCCTCGGGAAGAAGGGCTTGGCGATCCCTCTTACACTCCTTATTATGACATTTTGGCAGTGTAGAAAAACTATGTAAATTTTGTAATTGACCTTGTCGAATTTTACCCCAATGACCTAAATTTTGAATTCAAAGGTCATGGATTGGTATAAATAGAGGGTGTTTCTCATTTTAGACATAACATAGCTCACTCTCTTGTGAGAGATTATCTTTTAGCTTTTGCTTGGTATTTTTTTGGTGTTGGAAGTGAGGCGTAACTCTTATTGGAGGATTCTTCTTTGCATTTTATGTCTTCTTGGCATTTATGGTGTTTCTCTCATGGAAGGTTTACAACTAGGGTTTGATTATGCATTCTTCATGATATGTAAGTGAATTTCTCATGCAAAACTTCTTAAATGAATGGTTGTAGGCTTAATTTCTTACATTTGCTATACCATTGCTATTATATTGCTGAATTTTGAAACCCTAGGTAGCAAGCACACTAGTAGGTCATTGTTATATGTCCCCATGCTTGAGAAATTGTTTTAGCCATTGATAAAGGAAGATATAGCCTAGCCGTTGCTACACTTATCTCCCTTTTTCTGAGTTAGCATTAAAGTATAGGTTGAATAGAGGAGACGTCCTAGGCCTAGTTAATTCTACACCTAGGGTTTTAACCTTCTAGGGTTTGAAAAGCCTTGCTCCTACAACACTTTTCTCCCTTAGATTTGTACTTTGAAGCTAGTCGTTTTGCCAAGAGTATTTAGAGAAAGAGGAAGGAGCATGAGGCCTTGCTTAAGCAACACCGGAATGAGCCTCCTTCCCTTAGGGTTTTGATTCTAGGGCCTTTCCATCGCAGCACCATAGAACCTAACCCTCTAGTCTTTAAATTTTCCTCCTGAGATTTTTGCCCTTACTTTTGACTCCATATTACCCTAAGGCACTGGTATTCTTTCCAACGTTGAGCTTGTTGTGCAAATTCATCTTTCAAACTTTCAAATCTTGAAACCCTAACTAACCCTAATCCTACTAACCTAGGCTGATGTCATACTTGACGCAACAAGTTTTCTAACCATTAATTGAGCAATTAATGATGGCGTCAGGCCTTTATTGAGCTAATTTTGATTGATAATATTGTTGGCTTGGTCATCTTGTGATAGACATTGATGAATTGGTAGTTTTCATTGGCTAATTAGCAAAACGTTGACCTTCTTTGTCTATTATATTGCTTATTAAACAAAATCATACTAACCCTAAAGGAAGCTGACGTCATCCCTAGGATATTGATGCAGCAATCTATTGTATATGATCAACTAATGATATTTAATGCATTGATTTAATTCAAGGATTGATTATTTTCATTAGATGTTATATTGTTCTAGTGCTTATTGACAAGTAACATTATATTGCCATTGTCATTATTGCAAACATTGACTTCGTCAATATTTACTGTTGTATATGCTCATATACATTAAATTTTGATAGTCATTGATTTATGAAGTATTAACCATTATTGCATGTACCAGTTTCATTGTTGTCTTGTCTCGCAAGCAGGTGCCTTTTCTGTGGTTATTCTTTATTTGACTATCTTCTGGGCGGTAATCTGTGAAGGGGAAACTAGCCTTAATCCTTTGAGCCTTTTCCTTTCAAACCCCAGATTGCCAGGG
>SNQJ01S0211584.1:0-12914 GCA_010110895.2 Picea sitchensis | reverse complement strand
TACAGGACCTTGCTTCATGTGTTAAAATATGCGATATAAACTTATGTGTTAAGTTCATGTATCTTCTTGTAAATGCTTATGTGTGAGGAATTGTTCTTTACATGGTTAAATATGTACTTTAAATAAATACACAACAACATAACTTGCAACAAATAAACCATCAAACTCAGAACAATCACAAGATGATAAAGGAGTTCACCCCCCTCCGGGCTACATCTCCTTGAGCCTCCATCAATGGACTTGGCTCTCTGGGATTAATTAGTCAAAATTTCTTTTACAAGATGTTTCTCAACTCCAATGGAAAAACAGACTGTATCATTGAGATCATAACACATAAAAACCCCAAAAATGACTAATAGAACTCTGAAAACGGATCATGGCTCATTCGGGCATGACCTCTTCTACATGTGGCCATAAGCTTCCATGAGCTTCTCTTTGGAAAAAAACACCTATAAAAGTCCTCAACATCCTCTGAAACCTGTCCCAATGTGTTCAAAGCATATCAATTAGCCAAAAATGATTATTCAATCACAGAAAACAAACATAGGCTCACCAAACCATGTCCTCGATCAATGAGGGCTTCAAGCTCCCTGTATCTTGCTGAAACTTCAATGGTGAAAAACTTGCAGAAGAAGTATTCAAATGGATGTCAAAACAGTGCCAATGGATTCACCACATCCAAAAACCCCTAGCTGGGCTTTTACGGCACCTCAATCAGCCAAAAGATGAAGAAGTTATGCCTCCTCCATTTTCCTCCTTCAACCTTGCTGAAATTGGTTCGCCAAAATACACCTATGTGTGCTTGAACCAAGAACACGCTCCCAAAATGCGTTAAAACCCAGCACCCGCGCACAACCAAATAACTGTGCAAACTGTAGGATGGTTAGGGCGCCTCCAACCCCTAACCGCCTAGCCCATAGGCACATGGTGGGTCATATGACCTCGCGCAAATGTAAAAAGGGCCAACTGCCAAAACCGTTTTAAAAACACCCCCACGCTCCTGGTTGTGGTCACATGGTGGTTAGGCATATAGCCATGGGCTTCATTTAAAAACCCCGTGCGCTAGGATTTAAGGTCATATGCAAACACAATAAAACCGTGGTTACACATTTAAAAACCGCGCCAAACTCCGTTTGAAATGCGCGCACACACCATAATATACATAGTCGTGGATCATATATATAAAGTAGCGCGCGACCAAGGGCTGGGGCTAAGCCCCGGCCCGGTCGCGGCCAAGCCAAACTTACATGCAATTCAAATACATTTAAACCCAAAGTTAAAACAAGGACCAATATAGTGGCGCGTTGGCAATGCGGACTGTGAAAAGTCTTTACACGGTGGGGAGGTCACCAGTTCAAATCCAGTCGGCTCCATAAAATTTTAAACAACAAACCAATAAACCATTACCCAATAAAGGGGTGCCACGTGGCAGCCCATGACTGGGCCACGTGGCACCACACCATTTGCCAAAAATGATGCCACGTGTCACAACACGATTCACCCAGATGTCGGCCAATCCAAAAATGCCATGTCACCTCTGCCAGATCATCGTACGGCTGCCACATCATCATACGGTCATGCCACGTCAACATCCGTACGGACTATACGAACTGCCCAGGCAGCATCCTTTTTTTACCTGTTTGACGATTCGAACAGATCGCTATATCTCTCGCTCCCGGCGTCCGTTTGAGACGAAACGAGTTGCGTTGGATTCATGATGATGAGGGCTACGCTCTCGTTCGTTTTGAATAAATTCCGAGAACATTTATTTTTTGGCTAAAATTTGACCCCTGGTCTAGATTTTGATCAAAGCCACAGGAAAAGAAGGGTCATGGGAAGACAAATAAGCACATCAGAAAATGGTGTGATTTCCATAAAATCCCCTGGCACAACACTAATGAATGTCTCTCAAAATAGTCATTGGTGGCAGAGATCAAAGACAAGCAGCCGAACCTTGATTCAAAATCGGATTCTGAAAATATTGGTAAAGGACAGATCATTGACACAGACCCCACTGCTATTGCTGCAACCGCAACAATTCAACCAGAAGAACCAACAGATCCCGAAGAGGGGGAGTGCCTTTTTCATTCACAAATGTGGGTGAAGGGGACCCCACTGCATTTTATTGTTGATAGCGGAATCCAAAAGAACCTCATCTTAGCAGAGGTCATCAAACAGTTGGGATTGTCGACAACACCACACCCACAACCATACAACATCAGGTGGCTTCGCCAAGGACGAGATCTCCGTGTCAACCAGCAATGTCGATTTTCATACGACATCCATCCCTTCAAGGACGAGGTATTATGTGATGTTTCCCCACTGGATGTCTGTGATGTTCTCTTGGGCCAACCATATATGTGGAAGCGCCATGTTGTTTATGAGTCTCAACCCCATAGTGTCATTGTTACTTTGGGGACTCATCTCTATAGAATACCATAAGTAGTTCTGACTATTGTTCCACCTAAAAAGTGCCACAAGGTAGTATCTCATACTACAAAATTTATCTTCTTCACAATCTGTTAAAAAGAAGAATAGGAGATTGCAACCACTACACCCTTGCCCCAAGCACCTTTTATCTAATAGAAGCAGGTCGACAAGGCTGCAACAAAGCACAAATATTCCTTCTGCACAATGTCCTCTCATGTATCTCGACTTGTTGAACAACCTCAACCTCAACAGGTTCGTGACAAGCTTCCACAAGCTGAGCATAGCGATGTTTCTAGCAAGACAAGCAACTCACCAAGATGTAGATTCAACAAACGCTCTTCCCTCTCCCTCGGGAGATCAATGAAATGGAGACCATTTCTTCCTAAGGAGGGAGGATTGATCCAAGTGGATATCGGTGGCCACCCACCATTTCCAACTGGCTCAAAATAGTCTCCTGGCAATTTTGGAAATTTACTATTTTTAGTAGGTTTTAACTTCTAGGGCCATTTTAAGGGCCTAAATGAAGGTTTTTCAGGATCGAATCAACTCAATGATATCTAAAAGCATGATTGAGGCCCCAAAATTAATCTCCTCGATGATACCTTTCCAACAGGTTGTCATACACCTAAAACAGAGATCGTATGCAAAAGTTATGACCCTGGGAAGTTGATGCACCAACTTACCCAAACGGGGCCCACATGACTTTTGGCACTTCATCTCCTAGGGTTAGGTTTTTGGATGTCGAGGGTTTTTGGAATTCCTATTTATTGTAAAAATACCTTCAGAGCCTCATTGTATTCATCTTCTTTTGAATGCAAATAGCCATCACATCTCTTCTTAGAGATAAGCTACCACCATTCTAGCGAGTCTTTCACTCTGTATTTTTACAGTCTCTGTACATTTATTTCATTAATAGAAATTGTGTATTATTGTATATCTGTGTTTATGGTTGCATTTCTGATACATTTCTATTATATTATAGAATATTTGCGATATCTCTGTGAATTTATTTATTATATCTATGCTCTCATTTCATGCTGAAAATAATCCGGATCAATCATTGATAGGTATGAAACCATTTACTCTAGAGGGACCTCAAACAATGCTTAAATGTATCCTGGGATTGCTTCTGACATCATTAGAGTTTATTCTTTGAACATGCTCAAAACAAAGAGTACTAGGACAATGGAGAATCAAAAAATATATATACAAAATGTGGGAGATGTCTTTTTCTAATTTGTTTCTCTTATGAGTTTGGGAGTTTTGCCCCTTTTTTGCAATTGTTTTTAAAATAACAATGTTTGGGATTTTTGTAGTGCTTCTTTGCAAGTGGCTAAAATTTTCCTATAACTAGAGAATTCGATAGTAAAGAGAGACATCCAGGTTCCATTGAAGCTAGTGGGAATGATTAAGAAATGGTCGTTTTGAGCTAAGTAATATAATGAAATTGAAGAAACCTTGTCTGTTGATGCACTTAGTTCAATTATTGTGATCCCTAGATTTTTTTTTCAAGTTTAGTAAATTTACTTGACAATATTTTTACATGGGTGATTGGAATTGCCCTACACTAGTAAAATTTATTGAGCATGTTCTGATGTCTTATCGAAAGGATATTGAATTATACAACTGTCATAGAGATCAATGATGGTGTTTGAATTTCCATACATAAGAGGAATATAAACTGGGGTTCTTTGAGTGATTGATCCATCATTTGAAGAATCAATTGATATTGATTTTTTATTTTGAACATGTAGAAGAGCATGGAATGAATATTTGGATGATCAATTCAATGTTTGGAGGATTGATTGACTAGTGTAAGAGTGATGGGGTTCTTAGATTTATCACACACTAGAAAACCATGGGTACTAGAACCGTTGACCATAGAAATTTGGTATTTTTGTGGATTGATTTATCAACTGAATCCATTTTTTTAATGGTTGAATATGAAATTGATTAGCATGTTATCAGTTTGTATTGTTTATGTATTAAGTGAATTATAGCATGCATATCTAAAGGGGAAAATAGATTGTTGGCATATTTTATTTGTTAAGTACTATTCAATGCAATTTTAACCTACATTATAGAAATCAATTGACTAATTTCTAGTGTGGTTTGTATCCTAGTTGAAGAAGTGCTCAATTTCTTGAGAACAAACTGCATGGTTGATTGGATCATATAAGAAGAGACCATGTATTGTTTAATTCCAAGGAGGATTTTGTTCAAACAAGTTTGAAAAATCCTAGTATGATGCTAACCTAAACTAAAGAGTCAACTAAAATAACGTGATATGAACTACAACTTTTTTTTTGTTTGGAAGAATCGATAACTAGGGTGGGATTGTACTCGTGTGACACAAAAAACTTAACATGAGGGTGAGGGTGAGGGTGAGGGTGAGGGTGAGGGTGGCGGTGTGGGGAATAATAGAGAAAACATAAACATATTATATTTTCTCTATTATTCCCCCCACCCCTTAATATGAGGGTGAGGGTGGGGCCTGGGGAATAATAGAGAAAACATAAACATATTATGTTTTCTCTATTATTTTCCCACCCTATGTTTTCTCTATTATTCCCCCCACCCATAATATGTTTATTCCCCCATCAAAGGGTGGGGGTGGGGGGAATAATAAAGAAAACATAAAATATTATGGGTGGGGGGAATAATAGAGAAAACATAAACATATTATGTTTTCTCTATTATTCCCCCCACTCCCACCCTCACCCTCACCCTCACCCTCATATAGTAACAATTAGAATTAAAACCCTTCATAAAATAAATTCATATATTTCAATATTATATAAAAATAATAATGTGACTACAACTCACTTTGAGATTTTTATTGTTTCCATCATCAATTACTACATATTTACCTCTTTATCTATGGAATTTCTCATTTCTTTCCCTATGTCAAGCATCATTATATAATAGTCCCTCTCCATTGGAAACCATATGATCCATAGGTCTACTACAATAACACATTACTAAGTAAAGTACATAAAATTCATGAAATAAAATATATGCATAATTTGACATGAATATTTAAAATACATGTGCATAACATTAAAATACAAAGACACTCTATTAAACTAAAGCTAATGGAATCAACATATTAAACCAAACTTAACCAGAGTCAACCAGACTTTGGTGTACAGATTTGAGTTGTTGTGATTGTAGGCTCCTTCAATCCAACAATAACATTATTTATGGTTTTGGTTTCATGTCTTGTCTATCCACTCCTACCTATGGTTTTTACCCATGTGATTTGTTACATGCTTACTATAGTGACATATTCATGTGTGAGAATTTGTTTTGAATTAATAAATATTACACATAAATAGTAATCCAAGTGAGTTACTATTGGAATAATGATCATAATTATCCAAGCTAACTACCATCTAATTATTGTACATATGCTAAAATTCATTAATATGGATATAATGGATTCAAGTTTTATCACAAATCTATGATATCTTTTTTTATCTATTAAGAGGTTCTTGTTCTCAATAAAAGGTTGTTGTGAAATATACAAAATAAAATAAAAGTTAATTAATATATAAAAAAATACAAATACAAAAAATTATGAAATCTTTCAAAATGGAGAGATGGACTCCAATGGAATGGTTCTCCTTTAAGCAAGAAAATACTCTAACCTATAAACTAAAAATAGGATATGAAGCACAAAGGCACTTGCTCAAAGTGAGAAGGTTAAACCAAGACTTTGTTCCAAATAAAAACATGTTTGCAGAGTGACTAGGAAGGAAAGTATAGGCTTTGTTGTTCTCATTGGAATTGATCTCCACAACTTAAAGTTAGATATAAAATACCAATGGAATAAATGACAAGATCAACCTAGAGGAAATTCCTAAATGTTGGGATAACTCAAACAACAACATTAAGTTCATGTTTCAAGTCAATATCTTAAAGGATTGGGATCCAAAAAAGTGTAAAGTGATAGATAACAATGAAACCTTTGTTGTGAACATGGGGACCAAGATGAACAACTAAATTTTCAACAAACATTGTAGTGACACAATCACTTATATCCTAAACCAATTTGGCCTACCCTCAAAACTACTAGTATTAGAAATACCCAGTTTTTTTATAAAAAGAACATGTTTACATATTTGGTTACAAAATGGGGCACATCCACCACCTTGTACAGTGGCTGGGACAAAAAGAAAGAGTTGCTTTATGAAAAGGTGATAAGAATAGTAATCACAATATTAAGATCAATGGATCGTTGATAGGTATGAAACCATTTATTCTAGATGGACCTGAAACAATGCTTAGACGTCTCCTGGGAGTGCTTCTGACATCATTAGAGTTTATTCTTTGAACATGCTCAAAACAAAGAGTACTAGAAAAATGGAGAATAAAAAAAATATATGAAAAATATGGGAGATGTATTTTTCTAATTTGCTTCTCTTATGAGTTTGGGATTTTTGCCCGTTTTTTGCAATTGTGTTAAAAATAACAATGTTTGGGATTTTTGTAGTGCTTCTTTGCAAGTGGATAAAATTGTCCTATAACTAGAGAATTTAGCAGTAAAGAGAGACATCCAGGTTCCATTGAAGCTAGTGGGTATGATTAATAAATGGTCGTTTTGACCTAAGTAATGTAGTGAAATTGAAGAAACCTTGTCTGTTGATGCACTAAGTTCAATTATTTTGATCCCTAGTTTTTTTTTGCAAGTTTAGTAACTTTACTTGACAATATTTTTACATGGGTGATTGGCATTGCCCTACACTTGTATAATTTATTAAGAATGTTCTAATGTCTTGTAAAAAGGATATTGAATTATACACTTGTCAGAGAGATCATTGATGGTGTTTGTATTTCCCTACATAAGAGGAATATAAAACTGGGGTTCTTTGAGTGATTGATCCATCATTTGAAGAATCACTTGATATTGATTTTTTATTTTGAACATGTAGAAGAGCATGGAATGAATATTTGGATGATCAATTCAATGTTTGGAGGATTGATTGACTAGTGTAAGAGTGATGGGGTTCTTATATTTCTCACACACTAGAAAACCATGGGTGTTGTAACCATTGACCATAGAAATTTGGTATTTTTGTGGATTGATTTATCAACTGAATCCATTTTTTTAATGGTCGAATATGACATTGATTGGCATGTTATCAGTTTGTATTGTTTGTTTATTAAGTGAATTATAGCATGTATGGATAAAGGGGAAAATAGATTGTTGGCATATTTTATCTGTTAAGTATTATTTAGTGCAATTTTAACCAACATTATAGAAATCAATTGGCTAATGTCTAGTGTGGTTTGTATCTTAGTTGAAGAAGTGGTCAATTTCTTCATAACAAAATGCATGGTTGATTGGACCATATAAGAAGACACCATATATTGTTTAATTGAAAGGAGGATTTTTTTCAACCAAGTTTGAAAAATCCTAGTATGATGCTAACCTAAACTAAAGAGTCAACTAAAATATTGTGATATGAACTATAAGTTTTTTTTTTTTTTGTCTGGAAGAATTGATAACTAGGGTGGGATCATACTCGTGTGATACAAAAAAATTAACATGAGGGTGAGGGTGGCAGTGGGGGGAATAATAGAAAAAACATAATATGTTTATGTTTTCTCTAACTTAATATGAGGGTGAGGGTGGGAGGAATAATAAATAAAACATAAACATATTACGTTTTCTATATTATTCTCCCACCCGAGGGTGGGGGTGGGGGAAATAATAGAGAAAACATAATATGTTTATGTTTTCTCTATTATTCCCCCCACCCATAATATGTTTATTCCCCCATCGAAGGGTGAGGGTGGGGGAAATAATAGAGAAAACATAAAAATATTATGGGTGGGGCGAATAATAGAAAAGACATAAACATATTATGTTTTCTCTATTATTCCCCCCACTCCCACCCTCACCCTCACCCTCATATAGTAACAATCAGAATTAAAACCCTTCATAAAATAAATACATATATTTCAATATTATATAAAAATAATAAAGTATGTGAGTACAACTCACTTTGAGATTTTTATTGTTTCCATCATTGATTACTACATCTTTACCTGTTTATCTATGGAATTTCTCATTTCTTTCCCTATTTCAAGCATCATTATATAATAATCCATCTCCATTGGAAACCATATGATCCATAGGTCTACTATAAGAATACATTACGAAGAAAAGTACATAAAATTCATGAAATAAAATATATGCATAATTTGACATGAATATTTAAAATACATGTGCATAACATTAAAATACAAATACACTTTATTCAACTAAAGGTAATGGAATCACCATATTAAACCAAACTCAACCAGATTCAACCAGACTTTGGTGTAAAGATTTGAGTTGATGTGATTGTAGGCTCCTTCAATCCAACAGTAACATTATTTATGGTTTTGGTTTCATGTCTTGTCCCTCCACTCCTACTTATGGTTTTTACCCATGTGATTCATTACATGCTTACTATAGTGACATATTCCTATGTGAGAATTTTTTTTCAAGTGAGCTACTATTGGATTAATGATCATAATTATCCAAGCTAACTACCATTGAATTATTGCACCTATGCTAAAATTCATTAATATGGATATAATGGATTCAAGTTTTACCCCAAATATATGATATATTTGTGTATCTATTAAGAGGTTATTGTTCTCAATAAAAGGTTGTTGTCAAGTATACAAAATAAAGCAAAGTTATTTAATATATAAAAAAAATACATATACAAAAAATTATGAATTCTTTCAAAATGGAGAGATGGACTCCAATGGAATGGTTGTTCGTTAAGCAAGAAAATAATCTAACCTATAAACTAAAGATAGGATATGAAGCACAAAGGAACTTGTTCAAAGTGGCCGAGTGAAACGAAGACTTTGTTCCAAATAAAAACATGTTTTAAACATATTTCGTTATAAATTAGTACATTCACTACCTTGCAGAGTGACTAGGAAGGAAAGTATAGGCTTTGTTATTCTCATTGGAATTGATCTCCATAACTTAAAGTTAGATATAAAATACCAATGAAAGCAATGACAAGCTAAACCTAGAGGAAATTCCTAAATGTTGGGATAACTCAAACAACAACATTAAGTTCATGGTTCAAGTCAATATATTAAAGGATTGGGATCCAAATAAGTGTAAAGTGATAGATAAAAATGAAACCTTTGTTGTGAACATGGGGACGAAGTTGAACAACTAACTTTTCAACAAACATCATTGTGACACAATGAATTATATCCTAAACCAATTTAGCCTACGCTCAAAACTTCTGGTATTAGAAATACCCATTTTTTTATAAAAAGAACATGTTTACATATTTGGTTACAAAATGGGACATATCCATCACCTTGTACAGTTGATGGGACAAAAATAAATGGGTGCTTTATGAAAAGGTGATAAGAACAGTAATCACAATACTAAGATTAATGTATCATTGATAGGTATGAAACCATTTATTCTATATGGACCTGAAACAATGCTTAGATGTCTACTGGGAGTGCTTCTGACATCATTAGAGTTTATTATTTGAACATGCTCAAAACAAAGATTACTAGGAAAATGGAGAATCAAAAAAATATATGCAAAATATGGGAGATGTCTTTTTCTAATTTGTTTCTCTTATGTGTTTGGGATTTTTTCCCATTTTTTGCAAATGTGTTAAAAATAACAATGTTTGGGATTTTTGCAGTGCTTCTTTGCAAGTGGCTAAAATTGTCCTATAACTAGAGAATTCAGTAGTAAAGAGAGACATCCAAGTTCCATTGAAGCTAGTGGGTATGATTAATCAATGGTCATTTTGAGCTAAGTAATGTAGTGAAATTGAAGAAACCTTGTCTATTGATGCACTAAGTTCAATTATTGTGATCCCTAGTTTTTTTTTTGCAAGTTTAGTAAATTTACTTGATAATATTTTTACATGGGTGATTGGCATTTCCCTACACTAGTAGAATTTATTAATCATGTTCTGATGGCTTGTCAAAAGGAGATTGAATTATACAATTTTCAGAGAGATCATTGATGGTGTTTGTATTTCCCTACATAAGAGTAATATCAAATTGGGGTTCTTTGAGTGATTGATCCATCATTTGAAGAATCACTTGATATTGATTTTTTATTTTGAACATGTAGAAGAGCATGTAATGAATAGATCAATTATATGTTTGGAGGATTGATTGACTAGTGTAAGAGTGATGGGGTTCTTACATTGCTCACACACTAGAAAACCATGGGTACTGGAACCATTGACAATAGAAATTTGGTATTTTTGTGGATTGATTTATCAACTGAATCCATTTTTTTAATGGTTGAATATGACATTGATTGGCATGTTATTAGTTTGTATTGTTTATGTATTAAGTGAATTATAACATGTATGGCTAAAGCGAAAAATAGATTGTTGGCATATTTTATTGTTAACTACTATTCAATGCAATTTTAACCTACATTATAGAAATCAATTGACTAATGTCTAGTGTGGTTTGTATCCTAGTTGAAGAAGTGGTCAATTTCTTGAGAACAAAATGGATGGTTGATTGGACCATATAAGAAGACACCATGTATTGTTTAATTGCAAGGAGGATTTTGTTCAACCAATTTTGAAAAATCCTAGTATGATGCTAACCTAAACTAAAGAGTCAACTAAAATAGTGTGATATGAACTACAACTTTTTTTTTTTTCTGGAAGAATCGATAACTAGGGTGGGGTTGTACTCATGTGACATAGAGTCAATTCAGAACGCTACCACTATAACCTCTAGGTGTTCCCATGCTACCCCTTATGTGGCACACAAGGTAAGTCAAATTGTTGACCTCACATATTGGATCTCCTTAACAATGCACTCCATCACCGACAGATCTACACCCAGTGGGTGATATGAACTAGAAGTTCTTGAGTTGATTTTTATTCAAAGTTTTGGATACTATCTTTTTAAAGTTTTCTATGGATGATTATTAGTACTATGTGACTAGTAGGGGAAAGGCTAGAGTCATATTCCTTGGTACATTATTTCCAGTTTGAATATATTTTGGAAATATATACTCATGGAGATGAACCTTTAATCCATCTTATTCCTTATTGTAGCTAGAGGAAGCTAACATTAATACATGGACATAATAGTTATGCAAGTAACTAAAATCTAGAGTAGATTGAAAACTAGGAGAATCTCAAACAACTCTAGCTCATTGTTCAATAGGACACTATAGGTAGATGAAACCTGTGTGCAAGGACAATGTCTATAGATGGACAAGAAGAAAGGACAACCGAGCAGTTCCAAGAAAAAATATCAGAAGATATTTTCCAATGGATGGAAATAAGTTCTAAGAAAAAGGAAAGAACACAACCACCATTACACATTAGTGCAAGGATTCAAGTGACCACTGGCATAAATGGTCACAACAAAGATAAATGTTGGAAGCCACATATTGATTTGAATTCAAGGAATTGCAAAATGTAGTAGCGCAAGAAGAGAAACATCCTAGGCATGTGTTTAGGGAACCAAATAGTGACTTAATCACACTTATTCTTGCTTCTAGATTGATTCTTATCAATCCAAGGGGTGTGTCCCTAAATTTTAAGGTTGAACTTCAAATAATCAGGAAAAAGTTCATCAAACCTACAATCTCTTTGTTGTTTGATTAAGATCTACAAGGGTACACAAAGAACAACAATGTTTCATTCCCTGGAAATGGCATATTTTCAGTTTAGATTCATTAGATTAAGATAAAATTTCAATATAAAACTTGGTCAATCAGATCAAGTGCTTTACACAGAACAACAATGTTTCATGCCTTGAAAATGGCATATTTTAGATTTAGATTCAATAGATTAAGATAAAATTTTAGTATAAAACTTGGTCAATCAGATCAAGCTCTTTATAGTGGGAAATGGCATCAAAGAAACAAGAAAACCAAATAGGTGAATATGTCAGATCTGATTGGCTCATTCAATAAGATAGATCTAACAAAGAATCCATGAAAGCAGTCAAAGAACCAAATTTTCACACAAAGAGACATCAATTCACCACCAAAAGAATTAATGAATAAAGGTGCAATAACACTGTCTGATTTAGAATAAATATGCAGATTCATATTAGATATTATTTTCGGGATTAACTGCGTAGTGTAAGTCATTAATCTATGACCCATATTCATGAGTATTAGTTGCAACTGACCAATAATTCTCATGATTTGAATAGTCCACTTAGCACTCATTGCAAGCTAAGTGGGCTTGATTGTGGGAAAAACTCCACAGTTAAGCGCGCTTGAGCTAGAGGCGTCTTGGGATGGGTGACCACCTGGGAAGTCTTGGTTACCAGGTGCAAGCCCCAGAAGTGATGATTGATGCCATGCGATTCATTTCGTTGGTTTCAATCCCATTTCTTCACCCCTGTGAGCATCACCTGATGCAATGAGTGCTAAGTGGACTATTCAAATCATGAGAATTATTGGTCAGTTGCGACTAATACTCATGAATATGGGTCATATATTA
>SNQJ01S0211582.1:0-15891 GCA_010110895.2 Picea sitchensis | reverse complement strand
CAAAATGAAGTACTCTGTAGGCATATGTTCCCCAAGGGCACGTGAATGTTGTTTTATCCCGATCCTCTGCAACTATTTGTATTTGGTTATAACCACTAAATCCATCCATAAATGAAAACTATTTTTTTACCTGCTAATATATATAATACCTAATCTATAAAAGGTAGAGGAGAGTGATATTTTAATGTTGATTTATTTAATTCCCTATAATCTACACAAACACACCTTTTACCATTTTTATTAGGAACAATAACTAATTGAGATACCCATTCGATGTGAGAAATTGGATATATAAAATTGATATTTAGTAATTTACGTAGCTAGTCTTTCTCAATTTCTTTCAAGAGTGGATTGATTTGTCATTGGGGTTGTCTGATAGGTCTGGAATTATCATCTATGTAAATATTATGAATGCATGTGTTAGGGTGAATTCCATGCATGTCATTATATTCCCATGCAAATGCTCCATAATGTTTTTGTAATATTTCAATCAATTGCTCTTTTTGAATTTCTTCAAGTTTAGAATTGATATTAAAAGTTTTTCCTTGAAATATTTCAATAGCCTCATTATTTGATCCTAATGTGGATGCACCAGAAGACATTGACTATGAGAATGTTGAAAAAGTATCCATAATACAACTTTATTGAAAATATTTATTCAAGATATTTTTACGATATAAAACTTGCCCCCCATGATATTGAGTAAAATCATAATTATTAATAAAATTGATGATTTGATTTTCCTCAATATCAATCTTAAAATTCATAATTTGATTAATATTTAAAATGGGTTGCATTGTTTCCTCATTATCATTTGTTTCTTGAAAGAATTGTGTAAATTCAAATTCAGTTAAATAGAAGGTGGATATAGATTAAATTTATTTACTAAATACCCATGAACAATTGTCATATCCCTTGATTGACAAATGATGAATGCATCGATTGTAGCTAACCAAGGTCTTCCTAACATAAAGGGGTGTCCCCCCAAGTTAGATTTTTGTTGTAACACCATGAAATCTACAAGGTATTCCCATGAATCCAAGGAGACTATTATATTTGTTATACTCTGTTGTCATTGATGTCAGAGGATTGATGTCAAAGGGTTGATGCCAAGTATTTTCATAGTGATGTCTTGTAATTGATGTCAAGGTTGATGTAAAAGGGAGTTGTATCATTGATTTTAGGTCATGGTTGATAGGAAGTACCAAATTGATTAAATCCAAAGTGGTCCCCTTATGGTGAAATCCCTAACGAGAAGACGCTCTTGGATAAAGTTCTCAAAGTGGTCCTTGTTATCCCCTACCCTAGGGATAATTAAGGAGATCAAGTATCGAGGCCAACAGGTTCTAGGCATGGAGTGCTGCGAGCTAGAAGACTTAAGAATGGGCCCGAAGGGCCCCTCTTTTCTTCAGTGCAACCTATTTATCAACAACAACAATGTCCATCCCACTAGCATCATCCTAAAGTAGTAGTAAGTCTTACTCCATGAGGTAATGAGTCCAGGTATAATGGTATGTGTCACTCTTATTCTTGAAGAACTTGAATATGTTGCATTGAATTCTCCTTCATTTCATAACATTTTCTTGGAAATTATGCTCTTTGACTTGTTCATACCTAGAAGGGTGACATGATTCCCTAGTAAGTTGATCTCCCTTTAGGATGGGTTGCCACTGGGTGGGTCTATGAAAGGTCATCATCCCTTCCCTCCATACATACCACTTTCCATCTTTATTCCTCTCATTTTCCCTACCTTTGTTCAGGAATTGGGATTTTCCATGCTAGGAAGGGTTGTACCTTGCCTTGGAAGAAGGGGCTAAAGGCCCAGGGGGTAAAAGTAGCTAGAAAGAGTTAAAAGCCGAAGAATAAAACTTTGAGATGCTTTTCCCAGGGATTCTCGAGAAAGAAGTAAAAGGATTATCAGTAAGAAAAGGGAAGATATAAGATAATAAACACTCAAGGTATTAGTTGGTGGATGTGAGCTCTCATCATGAGTTGACCTATTATCACCATTGTCATGTAGCGGTATGAAATTACCATCTATCTGGTCACCAAACTAGGGTAGTGGATCTCGGTGGAAGAGCCAAGAGAAAGGAGGTCTCACTATGAGCCAACCTTCTCATCTTTGATAAATTCTTGTGGATAAAGCTGTCACCTCTGGTCACCAAGCTAGGACAATGCCCCTTAACTTTTCCCTTGAAGCATAAAAGAAAACGATAAAAAGCAATGAAGCTAAGAATAAAAGGAAATGAATGGGATAGGAAACAATGAAATCCATGACAAGGTGTAGCTCACCCTCTACAAAGGCACCACAGGTAAGATTTACATTTCCCTATTATCACTGCACCCCATGCCTAAACACTACCCCATGCCACCTCATACACTTACATGACCTAGATTGGTTCTCACCTGGGAAACACCCCAAACTTAAGGAGGATTAGCCCAATAGGACACCCTGAGACCTTCTCCAAACCTAACTTGTTAAATTGCATAATGTCTTTGAGCATTTGTCTGGGTAAAGGGGGGTTGATGCACATGTTTGGGTAATTTAATTATTGGATTTGATTTACTTATTATGATCCCTGTGACTTATGAACCCCTGGAGGGAATACTTGTTGTTTCAGCAAGATCTTTCCCGATGGAAAAGTACATGTGGGGGAATGATTAGCTCAAACCTCCATGTAGGGGTTGAAGGCCCATAGATGGATGTTGTAACCCCAACCAGGGGCAGGAAGACATCAGGGTTTTGCACCAGGAAGAAAGAAGGATGTTGTCGTTGGAGACACTCTGACAGAACTAGACCCATGGGGATATTTCTCTTCCACCTGGATGTTGACCTTTGAGATCCCATGATGTCACCATCATGACCCTAGACGTCATCCAAAGCTAGGGTTTTCATATTGAGGCTAGTTGTGAGTTGGTTGGCATTTGTGGGCATCATCTAGGGCCTTTGGAGGCCAAACGTTCGACTTTTGGAGCCCAACGTTCCACTTTTGGGGCTCAACGTCACCCTAGAAGGGCTCAACGGTCACCCTAGAAGGGAATGGCATCACTCTTGGAGATGATTTTAGGGGTTAATTATTTTATTTATGTAAGAAACTGGATTTTGATGTAATTAGGCCAGACCGACCTTTATTTGGCTTAAAATTAATTAAAGGTCATTAGTACTGTATAAATAGAGAGAAAGTACTCTCATTTTTTCATCATCACTCATGACACACTAAGTGTGGTCTGAAATTTGTGCCATTTTTTGGAGTTATTGGCTGAAATAGGGAGGAGCACTTGTCTTGGAGGCTAAATTTTGCAACTTGGATCATTTCTTGGTGAAGTTACTTGGAAATATAGGGTTTTATTGCTTGATTATTCTTGGTGAAGTAAGTAAATATGCAATTCTTCATTTCAATTTAATGGTTATGGTATATTTTCTTATTCATGTTAAATATTATGAAATTGTTTGCTTGACAAACCCTAGGAGTAAAGGACTTATATTACTACTTCTTTGCTCTTCATTTTCTAGACTTTACTAAGGTGATTTTGACTAGATAAACTTCTAGAGCCCTAAATACTAGCACTTTAGAAACCTTTATCTAGTCATTGTTGCTATTAATACCCTTTAATAATCTAAGGAAGGAAGATTTTCTAGGGCCTAAAATTGATTACTCTCTAGTAAATTTGTCTTCAGGGTTTGGATGTTTGAGGCCTTGAAGTGCCAACTCCTCCTCCATCTACCTCTTCTCCTTAGATAAGTATAATCATTGATGCTGCTACCTCCAAGTAAAAACTATCACCTATTGACTCCATTACCCATAAAGGCACTATTCTACTCACTCTAGTGAATGATTGATCAAACAAACACTCAAACCTTCTTCCTTGAGGATTTTGCCAACTTATACTAACCCTAAAGCAGAGCAATTCACCAACTAACTTGTTGTCGTTGCAAATCATTTCTACATCCATACTAATTCATACTAATTTTGTGCATACATATACATAACTTGCACCTAACTTATTTAGAAATTGCTTGTGAGAATTGCCAAATAATCTACTAGGTTAATGCTAAGTTTATATGGTGTATCCTTGCAATTTTGAGCACTATAACTTGCTTTTGTTACAAAATATTGCTACATCCATCTAACTACAGAAAATTCTCTGCAAAATTAACATTTAAGACTAGCCAGACATTGCCAAGTTTGCTTGTGAGAATTAATTATCATTCTGCCTAGTTAAAGATATATTTTCTTGTCTTTTTCAAGCAATCTCAAGGCATATCTTTTGTAGCTGTTACAAAATACTTATTTCTGTCATGAACTGCTACATTGCTATAATTTTATATCAGCTAGCCTATTTTTGAAGGTTCATGGTCTTAAGAAGCACTAACGCCATTTTTTGTACTTGAAACTGCCATATTTTCTTTGTTGTCTTGTTCTGGGAAAGAACACTCCATTTTTACCATTGCTTCATCCCTTAAAGACCTTAAAAACCTTTTGACTTGAGTGACCAGTGAGAGAGGGATTTTCTTGCATCCTTGCCTTACTCTTATCATCCCTTTAGGTCATCGGGGACATCTCCCTTGGGATAAATTTGATATACTCCTAAACAGAAAGGGGTTTCCTATTAAGGTGAAAGTGATAGGTCACCCCCTGTTACGCCAATCTTGCATTCACTTGCCTTGGGCTTTGGGAAAGTACATATTGTGCGATAACAATCCCCTTAGGGTGAAATCCCTCACGAGAAGATGATCTTGGATAAAGTTCTAAAAGTGGTCCTCTTATGGTAAAATCCCTCACAAGAAAATGGTTTATAAAGTCCAAATGGTTAAGTGGTTGAGTAATCCTAGCAATGTGGTTAAGGAACCCAAGTTTGGTTGAGGAATAATGTAATGAATATCAACGAATTAGCATGTGCAACTATTCTATATGGATAGTACATGTCGTGCCATTTCCGGTGATATGTGGTATGTCACGTAATTCCTCACGGTTGAGGAGATATGGTTTAGTGAAGTTGGAGAACCCTCGTGAGTTATCTAGAATCCCCTAGAAGGTAAAATAAGTCAATTTATTCTAGAATCTCATAGAATAAGTTTACTAGTCAAAGTGGTTGTAATCATGGGTTAATTTGTTGCAAAAAACAATAATTAAAAATTAGTTGCAACTAGAAGTGGTGAGATTACTATTTGTGGATAAAGTGGTTGTAAGTGGACAAAGTAGTTAGAAGTGGGTCAGCCCTAAAAGAAGGAAGTTGGTTAGAAGATAACCTGTAGAGAAAGCTACTTGGAGAGTATAAATAAGAGAGAAAAGGTCTCTTACGAGTATGATTTTTGAACATAATTGAATATCTATTTTTGAAAGGTTATTTGGGTAGGTATTATTGATAGTGAAAATTTGTAACAAAAAAATCACGACAGAAAAACCGCGATAGAAAAATTGCCACAACAGAATTGCAGCAGTAAAACTACGGCAGCAAAATCACGTCAACAAAAACACGGCAAAAGAATCATGACAACAAAACTGTGACAATAGAATTGTGGTAGCAGAACTGTGACATTAGAATCATGACAACAAAACCAAGGTAGTAGAACCATGACAACAAAGTCACGATAGGAAAACCATGGTAGTAGAATCGCGGTAGTAGAACCGTGACCGTAGAATCATGATAGCATAATCGTGTAAACATAATTGCGGAAGCAAAATTGTGGCAATAGAATCATGACTACGGAAAACAGATCTGTGATAGATCCACAACTACAAGAAGAAAAAGGTATGGTTTTCATATTTATAGTGTTGAACCTATGAATTTGGTTGAGGGTTTGGCCTGTAAATCTGTTGGATGCCCTCTTGGAATTTTAGGGCTTGCTATAGAGTTGAACTGAGGCATATCTACTGAAGTTTAGTATTGGTTCATAGATGGTTATATTGGCATAATCTTTAATTCATGGTTGGAGTCTATTTATGAGAGATATGGCACATCTTGTTTGAGGTATGTTTTGTGAGCTAGGGTTTATCTCTTGAGATGGTATTGGTTGTTTAGTATTGCTGCATATATCAGATTTGTTGAGGGATACAGTTGTTATTTAGAATATGGTCTTCATGTTGTGTATTTCTATTGTGATCATGAGTATGAGATCCATGAGATCATATATGATTTGATAGAGGAGATAGGTTGATGTGATAGGTTAGGTTGTGCATAATTGATGCACTTGTGATGGTACAGGTTGTGTGAGGGATTGATGTACATGGTTGATAATACAAGTTTATTGGTACATATTGTGATAGGTTATTGGTACAAGTTGACAGTGACAATGGTTGATTCAGTGATGGAGACAAATACAACAACAATTGTAGATTATTTGTGTTCATTATGGTGATGGTTTAATGTTCTCTATTATTGAAGAATGACGTTGTTATATGAAAGTAGCTAATTGTGAATGAATAATAATATTTGATGTGGTTGCTAACCATTTTTTTAAAGAAGTGTAAAAGATCCCTACACTGATTCAACCCCCCCTCTCAGTGTGGTCGGTGTGTACAAAAATATCTTCTAATACACCTTTTGTTTTTATTGTTGATCTATCTACTAATTGCAAAATTGTGGGTGTATTATGAAGATTAGACAACTGTATTTTATCCATGGTATCTTTTGTCATTACATTGATTGTTTCTCCTAAATCTATTAGTGTGTTTGCCATTGCAATATTATTAATGTGTATTTTTACAATGGGACTATGAGGATCTTCATATTTTTGGATATAAATTTTACTTGACATAAGATTTGCTAATCTACCCATTACTTGCATTGTTTGTGGATCCTTCTTTTTGATACAAAAATTCTTCAATTCATCTAATAAATCATATCCCATTTTAGTAATTTGTTTTTCTAATACTAACCTTTCTAGGAAAGTTGGAGAACTAGATCACTGATGTTGATTTATATGAGATGAATATGTTTGATTCATTGAATTAGTACTGCTATTGTTGTCTATTTGGTTAGGAGTTTCCTCCTCTAAAGGTTCTTCAACAAAAATAGTTGCATTTTGATGCAATACTTTCCCTGGTCCAAGATTAATATCATTTACACCAAGAGAAGTAATCATATAGGTGGGAAACTTATGTATCTTAGCATTGTAAGTGGGCCATGCTACCTTATTATTAGGGTTAGCAACGGGTTTTGCAGGTAGTTGGGTTGGTTTTGGAGGTTGGTTTGATGGTAATTGAAATTTCTATGGTTGTGAAGTTTGTGGTTGTGGTGACTAATTAAAATATGGTTGTGGGGGATATTGGTTTTGTATAGGGTATTGGGTGTATTTTTGCTGCATAGGATAATATTGGGGAGGCATGGTTCCATAGGAATATCCTCACCAACCTTGTTTCCAAGGGTTGTTTTGGACTTGTTGTGTTTCCCATGCTTTCTAGGGCATATGATTGTTCCAATTTTGTTGGGGATATTGTTGTGAAAAATATGGATTAAATTGCTGAGAGGAGTCTTGAGATATAACTGGATTCCTTGACTATTAGGGTCTCTTTTGTGCAACAAAACATAACTTCTCTATAGCTCCTTGAGTTTCTTGATAGGATTCTTTGAGTCACAGAAAAGAAGGACAATTCTTTGTATCATGATTTCTTGAACATATTCCACAAAGATCAATGTTATCCAAGGTACATTCTTTTAAAGTGTGTCCCATTTTACATTTTGGACAAAAAATAGTTAATGTTTCATCCTCTAATTCTTTCTTTTGCTTAATTTTTAATGTATCTAACTGAGAACCAAGAGTATTGAGAATGCTTGTTTTAAAATTGTCTAGTAAATTGCCAATTTTTTCCCTACTTACCCCTCCAATGGACGATTTGTTGACTCTAGAGATACAATCCCTAGGTCCCTTACCATATTTGGACTTACCTTGAGAGATATGCTTGCATAAGCCACAAATTTACAGATAGGTTAGGTGGGAAATATCTCCTTTACCCGTTAAATTAAATACATCAATCCATTCATCTCTAATTCCTCTAAGTAAAATGACTTTCAAAGCATCTAAAGCTAGATGATTTCATTTTGCTCGTTTAACAATATAATGAAATCTCTCTAGATAATCTTCAAGGATTTATTCTTCTTTTTGTGTCATTTTAAACATTTATCCTCTCATTTCTCTATTTGTACAATAATCATTATATTTTTCAAGGAATGTTTTCCTCATTTCATCCCATGTTTTTATGGCATTTGTTCCTAAACCCATAACCAACATAATGCAACAACCTTGAGTGTAGCTGGGAACAAATTCAATTTTTGAGCATCAGAAGAATAATCATAGCTGCGACATAACACATCAAATTCAAAAAGGAAATTTTCTGGATCTTTAGTTACCATACCATGAAAGTTAGGCAATGCAGAAGGTGGTATGTTCTTCATTTGGATGTGAACTGTTGGATCCAATCTTGGGAATCCAAATTCATTTTAAATGATGGATGTATTAGTTCCTTCTTGTCTTTCTTCACGTTCATGTTCTTATCCACCTCCATATCCTCTTCCTTCTTCTTGGTCACCTATTTCTTCTGACATATTGAAATATTCAAAATACACATAGACTTTAGAAGTAGTAGAGAGTTCTGGTTCTTCAATGGGGTTCTCAGGAAATTCCACTTTTGGTTGCCCACTAAGTAATTATTCTTCTTGATATTCAACTGGAATTATGATAGCTTGTTGTGAAGTGGATGGAAATTTTACTGTTTTAGAACTTCCTTCTCCAACCTTTCCTTTTCCTTTTGCTTGTGTAGTCACAATTCTTCATGTTCTTTCTCTACTTGTAGTTCTACCTACAAAAGGATTAGATGACGGTGTGGCTCTCACAATACCACATGATAGAGTGGGTGAAATGGTGTTGGGTGTACTTCTACCGCTAGTGAATATACCTCTATTATCCCTATGTCTATTCATGCATCCTGATTATCATGATTTTAAAAATGAAAGAGAAAACTAAATTCCTTTTTACACTTCCCCAACAACAATGCCAAAAATTTTGGTCAATTATATTGATTGAGAATTCTGTTGCATTTAATCATCAATTTGGGATTGTAAGCTTGTGAAATTTAATGCAAATTATATGTAGGTATTCTAGTTTCTTACCTATTTACTATAAATCAAGTTATCTACTAATTCATCAAAGAAATAAAACTTTTAACTATGAAATAAAATCAATATAGACTTGGTTTTAATAAATCTAAAAACCATCACTAGTAAAGTGAAACAAATGCACATGCTTATGGTTTTTAGAGGTTAACTAATGAGTTCTATAATTGCAGTAGATTTGAATTAATGATATGGTTTATATGAACAACCAACACTTGTGTTGATATACCAAACATAAATAAAAAATAACAAGATCAAAGCACTTCTAATAAACTGCAAAAAAGAACAAACAAAAGATGAGCAACACGACCTTATACAAGGGGCCCTCTTGCATAAGTTATACATTGTTGAAGCGATTCTATGAGTAAACTATCAAGTTAAAACCAATTTAAAGACTTCTAATGAAATACACATGAATGATATCTCCTTCAAATAGAAACAACATATGCATTTGTATTTAAAATCACCAATAATTGTTACATAATCGAGAGCTAAGTTCAATGCTGAACCCATAGGAATTTATACATTTCAAAATAGAGTTTGGTTGAAACCCAAATTACAAGTTTTTAGAAGTAAACAATTACAACTCAGATTTTTAGAAACAAAGAGGAAGGTGCTGCGATCCGCGTATGAGAAATTTATGGTTGCATGCATTAATTTCTCAAACGATATATCAATATCAAATCTCTGTGATCTCTGTAGGCTCGATACACAACTCATGCTAACAAATCCATGCTCTGTCATACTCTGTCATGTTCTTTGACCTCATCTTTGAATTCAATCCATCGTTGAGCTGGAACTCATTGGATTGGACTTGAAAGGTGGAGAAGATGGAGGGTATGATTTTCCATCTCTAATTCATATTCTTGTTATATTATGCCTGTAACTACATGGACCTGCAACTCAACTACATAACTAGGAACTGGCTATAGAATAGTTCTATTTTTGTAGCTACCATAATTTAGAATGATTTTACAAAAATAATATACAAAAACATAAAAATAATGGACCTTTACCTCATTTTCAAATTTTGTAGATCAAAACATGATTTCATATCCAAAATGATGGAAATGGTGGATACAATAGTGAATGTGGCAAGTATTTAGGATTACGATAAACAAGGTGAGTGACAAAAATGATGAAAAAAAGATTTATTCTATGGGCTCAACATGAACTAGTTTGATTGTTTGTGACACTCATTTCCTCAACTAAAACATATCATTCTTTAATTACTTTTAAAGATTTAATAATATGAAAAATACAAAAAAATCAAATATTATAAAAAGAGAGAGGTGGGAAAGAATTAAGATCTATATTTTTGTTGGCATTTGTCCTTAGTCATGTCTCCCTTGAACAAAGAACCAAGTTTTGAGCCAGTCACTTAGTAAGTTGGGTTTAGTATGGCCTTCAGATGTCAAACCTTGATTTTTGAGTTTTATTACTCCTCTGGCTGGTTACTCTTCCAATCATTATTGAGATTTCGTCGATGCCTCATACGCCACAATATTATATCATTGTTCCAATTTGTGTCAAATGCTACCCAAGTCACTATTGTGTCATGATTATGTTCAATGGATTTTTTTATCTTAGTTAGCCATTTCTTAGTTGTCTATTGACCATCGATGTTGGCCCTATTAGTTGCCAAAAGTTGTCTCACTATCAATAATATCTTTTATGTTTACTCGTTCTAGTGTGGATGGTCTCCATTGAATTCTTTCTAGAGATTCAACTCTTATCGACTATGCAACATTTCTCTAAGATTTTGACCTAGAATAACACCCTGGGATTATTTTCATCATTGGTAGGTTACCTTGTGATCAATAGATGAAATTCATAAATGGTCACTGACTGAGTGGTTTCCCTTGTGTTCGATGTCAAGACCTTTATTCACACATTGTGATTCATGCAATACCTTGGGTTCCATTTTAATCATTGGTGGAATTTCTCACCTCTGTTAATTATTTTCATTATTGGTTGTTACTTAGAGGTTCCTTGTCATGTGCTATTTCATCTCATGCATGTAGGAGATATACTCAATGGTTTTTCCTTACAATTTTTGTTCGATTCCTTCCAAATAATTATCCTTCTGTTCACTTGTGTCAGATGATGGGGGATGCCTTAATATCCTTCTTCCAATGGATCTCTTCCCATCGAATTCGAAACATTTTCTCTGGGAATGTGATTTAAAGACTTCATAGTACCTTGGGGATTGCAGTCATCAGTGACAAGTTCCCTCACTATCGATAGTTGGAATACATTAGTGTCCCCTAATCAATATATTCTACAAGTGTTCACACTCAACAAATCTATTTTCACTTGCTAGAATGTACTAGGTACCTTGATACCTATTATTATTATCGATGGTTTGTATCACATTTTTTAATGTTATACATCAATGAATGGTAATCAACGACTTGATGCTCTCACATAATATTGGAGTCAAAATGGTATTTATAGAACACTATTCCTAAGCTAAAAATGTAAGCATATGAACATTCTTACATCTAAGCTCCTGATGATTATCCCATTTGGGATCGAAACACATTGAGCATACCTCATAAAAATGCAGAGACCTTCACTTCATCTAATTAAATAGTGTCTCCCATGCTTGACATCAGATCATTTATTCACATGGAATAAACTTGTACCTTTGACATGTTTGGATTTGAAGACCTCAGGCCATTAGTAACATCCTCTCGTTATTCTACTGCTCAAGTTACATAAGCCTATACCACTCACTTCTATGATATTGGTACCTTTGGGAGGATCATTTTTCCACTGAATTTCTTTAGTCATCCTCCTAATGTATCATTGAGACATAGCTCCACTATGTAATCATTCGTGGCTATGATCTATCTGACATGGATCCACTGTGTATCTATTTCATGGCCATGCTTTCTAATTTTATATATACATGGATCCATTGTATTTTGTCGTGGCCATAATCACTACTTATATATGCTTCATGGATTCACATTGTATTTGATTTTGCATCCATTCTTATCCACACTTGAGAATGGGTATGCTCAGCTAGGGAAGAGAGTCATCCCATGCCTTGTATTTTGTTGTAGGTAATTCCCTGATCCGATTTTTGGTGGACTCTTCCCAATTCCACTCAACAACTTCCTCCACCAGATTGTAATGTATTTTTGCCATTAGGATCCCTTATAACCTCACACATTAGGGGGCATATGTTATATCATCTTTAGCCACGTCATTTTAGATAAGATGCACTCTATTAACTAATGCATCCTTTACTTGAGTTTTGTTGATTGTTTCCTTTCCTGACTTTGCAAAATAATCCTCCTTTGCATATACTAGTTGGTTTCCTTCACAAACATGGTGAGTACTATTGGAAAATTAGTTATCATTGATGTAAACTTTAGAATACGTCTAGAAGATTCTATAATTAATGGGTATAATTGAATAAGTCTCCAAATTGGTCCCCTTATGACATAGCTTTGAGCATGGTCCTCACGATAAGATGCTTTGAAGAATTCTACAAGAATCCCAAAGGTGTGGTCATGAAGCCCAAAGTTGTTTGGGGAAAAAGAGGATGAAGGACATGGAATATGCATGAAAAACACTCCAAGATGGATAGTCCTCATCATTCCATTTCCAATGGTAGGTGGTACATCACGTGGTTCCTCACGGTTAAGGAGATACACCCTCTTGAAGATGGAAGCCCCAAAGTATGCTTAAGAAACCCTAAATAGTTGTAACAAGAAGTGACAAGTTGGACCCAAATTAATTAAAAGAAGAAAAGTTGTTTCAAACAAGAAGTGTGCCACATTGGAACGGATATTAAAATAAATGTTAAGGATATTGTTGGTAAAGTCGGCCCCAATAGAATAATCATTAAAAAATTAAATTGAATTTTATTTGGGTCAAGTCGACCCTAAAAAGAGGGTGCCATTAATAGTATAAATAAGGCACATAAGAGTTCATTTGTCACATAAAATCAAGTTGTTTTTATCTGATGTGATCAAGGAGATCTGATGCGAATTTTAGAGGGAAGATGAAGTGAAGAAGGGAGAAATTTCAAGGGAGAATGAAGTCTTGAGATGATGTGTAATAAGGTATGTTATTTAAAGGTCATCTTACCATTTTTGCTATAATTTGTTTTCTAGAATGATTCATATAGAAAAAATTGGAGGCCATTGAGAAGACATATCACAGTAATTGTAGTAGAATTTCAGCTTCTAGGTCTTTGTATTTTTGGAGATACACTCTTTGGAAGATAGGGTTTTTGACTAGTCCTGAAACTAGTCTCAAACATGTGTTCTAAGAAAATCAGTCATAAATTATTCATAGAGGATCCAAATTATGTGAGATAAATTACATTGGAAAGTGTACAATCCACAATATGTTGGGTGTGATTTTTAGAACTATTTATCAAATATTCAGCACGTGGCATGCTCTACAAGTTCACTCTCCATAATAGGCCATAATTAAGCAAGGTATACCATTTTAGATATAAATCCTTTTGAGGGATGATTCAAGGAGTTAAAATTAGAGGAATTGTATATAATATATTGAAGAATATTGGGTATAAGTTTCAAACCTTTATTCATTACATGTACAAAGTTATTCTTGTTTAAAGTTAGGGTTTGTGACAAATCCAAAAACTAGTCCCATGATACTGAGGTAAAGTTTGATCAAGATGCTATTTTCTTGTTGCTAAAGATGAAGAAGGTATGAATGTCTATGATTAGATGCATAAGGTCTATTACATAATTATAGGTATGTTTTATATGAATTTTGAAGGTTATGTCTTGATGTTATGATGCATACTTGAGACATGTTTGGAGATTTGGGAATATGATTTGAGGCACATATTGGATGTATGGTATATGTTTGGTACATGGTTTGAGGCATATCAATTGAGGAATATTGTTGGTACATATCCTGGATATATTGGCATATATCTTTGGCACATTTTAGAGATACATGTCTTGATGATGTTGTGGCACATGTTTGAGACATACCTTGGTATATGGTGAGATATTATATTGGTGATCTTGGGACATGATATATGTGAGTGGATCTAGTCTCGTTGATGGTGATTATCAATGGAAGTGATAAGTTTATGATGGTATATCCGTTATAGTGATAGTGGTAGTGACAGTGACAATGATAGTGGTAGTGATAGTGAAAGTAGTAGTGACAGGTTGAGTCTACATTTATATTTTAGGGAAAAAGGAAGGGGAAAGGAAAATGGGTCATAGCCTCCCTCCGGTTGGAGCTGGAGAATACAGGGAGTTGGAGATTCCTTCAGGTTGGAGCCTATAAATCAAGGGGTCGTATCCTCCTTTTAGTTGGAGATCGATAATTAAGAGAGTTGTAGCTTCCTTCAGGTTGGAGCCTCCTTCCAGTTGGTGCTGGAGAATTTTGGAAGTTGGTGCTTCCTATGAATGTAATCTTCTGAAATATAAGAAATCATTCTGTGGTTTTCTCCCATTTGGTTTTCCACATAAAAATATCTTGTGCATTGTGTATGATGTGACATTGTTTAATGATATTGCTTATGGTTATATGCTTATGAAATATTAAATGAAGGCATAAGTGATAATTTTTTATTCTTACATATTCTGGTTAAGTGGTAAAAAAAGATTAATACTGATTCACCCCCCCTCTCAGTATTCCAACTATTAGTATCAGAGTGGGTCCTTCAGAAAACAATCTAATCACTTGAAGGAAGATGATGGAGTACGCTAAGATTGGAGCACCAATGTTTGCTGGTCAAAATCATTCCTTCTGGAATAAAAGGATGACAACCTTTCTACATGCACATAGATTCAATTTCTGACAATCAGTAGTTGATGGATATATGTCACCCGCCACCTCTCCAATGGACAAAGATGGAAAAAAACTCAGTGAAAAAAATTCAAAGGATAAAAGCACTATTCTTGGTAGTCTAGGTGATTCAATATTTGTGAAGGTGATGCATTGTGACATTGCAAAGGATATTTGGGACAAACTTCAAAATATTTATGAAGGAGATGCCAAAGTCAAAGAAGTGAAGCTTCAAACTTATAGAGGTAAATTTGAACAACTGAAGATGAAGGAAGATGAAGATATTTCAACTTACTTTCTACAAGTTGATGACATAATAAATGATTTTAAAGGATTGAGAGAAGAAATTAAAGAACCAATGATTGTTCAAAATGTATTGAGGTCTCTTCCAATGATATTTGATTCTAAAGTCTCATCCCTAGAATAAAGAGCATATCTTGCTACATTGAGAATGGTCGAGTTACATAGAATCCTTACAACTTATGAAATGAGAAAGGAGTAGGACAATCCATCTAGGAAGGAAGCAGCTTTCAAAGTGTTATCACTCTGTAAATTTCCTAGAGGTTGAAAAGAGGGAATACACAAAGGTAACCTTAACCAACCGCTTTTAAAGCTGGGATCTAGCCCTTCCAACTTCAGAGAGGGATCTCTCTATATAATTTAGCTTTGTTTGAATTAAGATATTAGGCTAGTTAGAGGCACGAGTTTCGTTTTGTAGTGAAGGATTTTTTAAAACAGGTTGAGACAAATCACACATCCATTGGGCTATGGGGTCTGTGCTTGATGAAAACTGAGATGCAACCAGAAACGCTGAAGAAATCTTTCACAAGGCGAGATAACACACCTCACTGGATCTTTAATAATTTAAGCGATGAACAGAAGAAAAGACAAGAAAAACACTTCCAATTAACAAGCACTTAAGAATCTCTTAACTGAAAATGTTTAGAAGATGAACATTAAAATCTACAGAATCGGAGACAG
>SNQJ01S0211581.1:0-11978 GCA_010110895.2 Picea sitchensis | reverse complement strand
CCCTAGATATTCCTTTGCCTTAGATTTCTCTAGCATTTCACATAATCAAAATTAGAGGCCTTATGCTCAATATATCTCAATTTTGGTCTAGAACATTAGTTTTTGGGAATGGTGTTGAGAGCAATAAAAACGTTTAAGTTATGTAAAGGATCAAGTCAATTTTCTTTGGAGGGGTTTCTCCATATGTTTTCCATATTCTGCATTGATGTAGTAGTCTTAGTGTTCATTTCTACTTTCCACATTGATGTGGGAGTCTTGTTGCATTCTCTCCACATCCCCCCATTCTCTTGCACTTGTTATCCCTTACTAGATATGGGGTAGGGTTCCTTATATAGATTTAAGAAGAAGGGTAGGGCTAAAATAAAATAATTTAATAATGAAAATTTAATTAATATAAATATTAATTAAATGTCGAATAAGTAAAAGTAATTATAAAAACCCAAAACCACATAAAACAAGAAGGAAAACAAGACAACAAGCAAGGGGAACTTTAAGACAAAGTCAAGGGGGTACTCAATGACAAAACATGTCCACATAAGTCTCATAATGACTTATAAATGTTTATCATCACTGCATAAGAGGACATATCAACAATGTGGTCATTTCCATCTTTTTAGCTTACTCCCAGGTCTCATGGACCATCTCGGGAGAGAGGAAGAGGATCACACATCATCACATCTTGGTATTTCACCAAGATCTACCNGATCTTGGTGAAATACCAAGATCTACCTGGTCCAAGACCAGTTTTCCCCAGAACACGTCTGGGGGCCCTAGAACACATTTAGGGTCTTATCCACTAAGGTACAAGACCAATGATCAACCCATGTGTTAAGCAAGGGTTCCTTGGAACACATCCAGGGGCCCTAGAACACATTTAGGGACTTACATCAACCACCAAGGAACACATCCAAGGATCAATCCAAGCACCGACCAAGGATTCCCTGGAACACATTCAGGGTCCCTAGAAGACATCTATGGACTTACAGCTTGGTCCTAGACCAAGAACCCCAGTCATATACTGAGGGCCCTCACTAGGGTATTTTTTCATGGCTGTCACTGCTTGGTCCCAAACCAAAAAACCCCATGAGTGCACTGGGGGCCCTAGTCCTCAGCTAGGGTCTTATGCCATCCTCTCGGAGAATGGCTCTTGTAGTTGCACTAATTTCAACACTTCTTCTATCTTAACGGGTATTTCAAGTGTGGTAATAGTGAGTTCACAAATAAATGGATATGTTGCATGTCAGTAATGAATATTTCAACTTGCCTTTCAGTTGTTTAAACCTATGATCAATATCCCAAATAGACTCACTTGATTTCTACCTGATTTCAATCATTTCATTCATGTACTGGTCTTCTGAGTTGGGCTTTTGAAATTCGTTTACCAGTAGTTTTTTCACATCTGTAATAGTCTTTGGTATTCCCTATGTGTTGTTTACATGTCGGCTCATGTACTAGCCCAGTGTGCGGTCTCTTAGTGTGATAGATAGTTGCACGAGCTTTGTATCCTCATCTGTGATCTGCTTTGCTTCCCAGATATTCTCACAGATGAATAAGTTATTTTCAGGCTCCTCTGATGCCTCTCCCCAAAATTATGGTAATTTGATCGTGGGATCATGTCCTACCATTGTGAACTGTGTTGATCTAATGCCTCTGCATGATGTATATAATTGACTATTACTTCTTTAACTGTTTCCCCTAGTTGATGCTCATTGATTGGATTCCTATCCTATTGTTTTTCTTCCACTAAAATTTGGTTTTCTAAACGCTGGTGTTCTTTCTGGTGTATTAGTCGCATATGGGGTTGTAGGTTCCACACTGACGATGATCTAGATTGGAGCTCTTCCTTTTGTCCTTGACCTTGGACCTCTTGTTTTCCTTTCATATGTTGCGCAAAGTATTTCCTCAATCTTCTCCACAGCTCATAGATCCTCTACCTCTTCTTCATCGCTTGCCAAGCCTTCTATGTTGGCTATGGCTCTCTTCTTGTTTTTCATTTTATATTCGTAGGGTATTCAACTGCGCGTCTTTCCATCTTTTGCCATTATCTGTTTATCTGGTCTTCTTCCATCATGATTGGGTCCATGGCCTCCTTCTTCTTTTCTTTATCCCTCTCCTTTTCCATATCTGAACCTCCTGTCAGTGCTTCCCCACCTTTCCCCATACACGCTGGGAAGTTTAGTTGTATGATTCCATGGAAATCACAACATTGTCATACAATAAAATCTTTATTGAAGTATACAATGATCTGATGTACCTACCTCTGGGTCCCTTTAGAAAATCTTGCTCTGCTGTGGTATGGGACTTCGCGGTATCTACTGCAAATTCGGTGATAAACCCTACAACAATACTATCTAACCAAAAATCTATTGCACGCGTAAAGTTGTTATTAACTTGCTGTAACTGCGTGATCTCCACATGATTCCACTCCAACTGTCTGATTCGATTTGTAGGGTGGTTTTCATTTAACTACAATAACCACTCCTGCAACAAATGCGAGAAATCACATAAAAATACCTCATGCAAGTCGCTAAACACGTATTTGTCGAGATATTTGCGCGATGTTAACTTAGGGTTTATGTTGTCCTTCTGCGCAAAATCATGTTCCTTTGTTTTCAACAATCTTTCAATCTCCTCTTTCGTTAGATTCCATGGCCTAAACATTTCCTTCTATACTTTCATTTTTCATGCATTTCTTCCATGGATCTCGTTCGCTCAATCCTGTGCAGTTCCAGCTGGCAAAAAAACCATTTGTTGGTTATTCCTTCACTTCTTCTTGGGCTCACCTAGGTTTGGATCTCAACATGTTTCCAACAAAACTATGAAAAACTATCGACCCTCCTGGTAAACCAGAAGGAAACTCTGCACACAGAGTGAACAACATAGTCTCACTCGAGATAGCTTTTATGGGTGACTGCATTACTCAAGTGTTTGCAATCTAGGAATGAGTGATGATATGTGATTGTGTTCTTAATTCCTTATGCATTATCTTTGTTAATTATTCAAGTACTTCTCCGATTTATTCATCTTTAAACCTATGCATGCATGCTAATATTTCTATTTTAACCATTCATTCATAAGTTAATGATCAACATAAAGTAAACATTCATTAACAATCACACATAACACAAATTTTACTGTGGTTCACCCCCTCCCGGGGCTACGTCCACAAAGATATGGCTTCTCTGCTCTTTTATTTATTCTGTTGCAAAATCTTGCACTGCGCACATTACATCTTGAATTGACAATAATACAATCAATATGAGGGTTAAAACCCTCTGTGAGGCTGACTAGATCGCACTAGGCTCCACAACCTATGACCTAACCCTCAAAGACTACCTTATTTGACTCTTCTATAAACCTCTTACAATCAACAATCCACAAAATCATAATAATCAACTCTCTTTCCCTCTACTAATGCCCATCTTCCTCTCCTAGACCTCCTAGGTCCTTATTTATACTATTTTGTGTATTATAGCTGCTACAATTCTTATAAAAAACCCTAATCCTATTATGGTTAGGATGGTTTGACTGCACACCACGTTGCTTTTCCTTTTGCATGCTGCTTTTCCTTCTTTTTTTGCCTGATACTTTCTTACCACGTGTTGCGCGTGCTCCAAAATTAGGTCTTCCTTTCCAAAAATAGGTCTTTCCAAAAATAGATATTTTCTCCCAAAAATAGGCCTGCGCCCAAAATAGGCTTCCTCCTCAAAATAGGTCTGCACCCAAAATAGACTTCCTTCTCAAAATAGGCCTGCGCCCAACAAATGGATTTCCCTGAAAATATGGAGCATTATAACAAAGTTTCCATGTAAGAGTGTTTATAAGGTTAAGATACCAAATGTTGTAGTTTGTGTAGAACAATCAGAGGAGCCAATTGAGAAGATTTCAAAGATCAAGAATATTATAAGGAAGGTCAATCTCCATGTTGAAGAAGTTCTTGCTGCAGTGATAAAGAAGATAAAAATTCAATGTACAACAAATATTTCCAATGCGTTTTGTGTTGATGATTACAGTTGTGTGAGACATCCTCTAGGACACAGACCTGAGAGAGAGCCCCTGAGATGGGTTTGTGGTTCCTATCTGAGACAGAGTTGGAACGTAGAGATGGCCTCCTCATTACAGAGAGTTGATAAGAACTCCAGATGATTCTCCTGTGTAACGTAGTGAGAAAGGAGATTTGCTGAGTTGGACATGCCTGTGGTTGAGCACAAGGTGAACATGTGAATTCCCATAAGCTGGGTGCATCATTATGAGACAGAGATGAAGATGATGTATTAGCCTCCTCTGAGAAAAGAATTGATATGATGAACTCCAGATGACTCTCCTGTGTAATGTTGTGGGAAATAAGATCTATTGATTTGGACATGCCTGTGGATGAGCATAGATGAATGCGATCCTAGTGGCTGAGCACTAGTGAGCATGGTTCTTTTGTGAGACGCAGTGAGATAGAGATATGGACATCCCTATGGATGTGCCCTTAGTGGTTGAACACCAGTGGGTGTATGATATCCCTTACTATATTGTTCAAGATTCAGACCTACCTATAACCCTAATTGTAATGTAAAGGGTACAGATCGAACCCACCTTAATGTAATTGATAATTAATGTAAAAGATAATTAATATGGTTATTATTAATTACATTGTGAGTTATAGAGGTCGACCCTGTTGTGCCAAAAGAAACTTTTGTTGACAGGTCAAATCTAATATAAGTAAAGGTAAATTTCCCATTGAGGAATCATATCTTTTGTGTGAGTTTGGAAATTTCAGCAAGTACATCTTCTTGGGAAAAGTGTGCACCTCTCTTGGGTGCTAGTCTTCTAGGGTTTTCAAGCACCCTCTTGTGTGTTTGGTATTTATGGTGGTGAAGGTCTTTCTCTTGAAGAATATAGCAAAGGATTGGATGTGTTTTCTTCCCTTATTGAGAAGGGTTTCCTAGGATACTTCTTGTGTACTTGTGCATGGTGTTTCTTCTTGTGATCTTGGTCGCTGCAAATTGTTTATGGTTTAAGTAAAATGCTAAAATGAAATGAACTTTATGCTTAATCCATGCTTATTGAAAACTCAACATTTTGGGAAAGGGAACAATGTTTTGTTGATCTTCCCTATGATAGTTTCAAAGGCACACCACAAAATACAACTGCAATACCCATGTCACCAGAAGAGAAGAGATGTGCAGAGAAGAAATAAAAGATTTTATCGAGGAAACTAATTGAGAAAAATAGAATCCTATGGGAAATCCTTTCTTTCTATGTGAACAAGCACTCTAAGTAGGAAAGTGGTAAACCTAGACTTACAATTATATTTAAGAAATTTAATAAAGATTTGCTTCCTCTGAGATATTCAATTCTTAATAAAGAGGCCTTATTCCACAAAATCCATAATTGCAATGTCTTTACTAATTTTGATCGTGGATTTTGGTAGATTGGGATAGATCCCAAGGATAGATTCAAGACAAGGTTTGTAGTACCTCAAGGACAATTCCAATGGCGAGTAATGCCATTTCATTGAAAAATGCTCCTTCTGAATTTCTAAAAAGAATGGAGGATATATTCAACGATCTTGATTTTATAATTGTATATATAGATGATATATCCATTTGTTTAAAATATTTGAAAACTCATGCAGAACATCTTGAGTTGTTTTTGTTGAACTCTCAATTCCCAACACCTAGATAAGTTATTTCCTAGTGATTTCCTTGCTTGAAAATAAATTATATCTCACTGAATAAAATATAGTGACTGAAAATAATTAAAACAATGGAAGAAAAATGTAAATCAAATCTCGCACAACATACATAAAAATTATACCCTTCAAATAAATGTCTCATTCAATAATATCAAAGCTTACAAGGTATTTCCCAACCCGGGAAAAAATATTCCCATTGAGGAAAAGTACAAAACAACAAAATTGGCAAACTGCCCTCCTAAAGAAAACCCCTACTACCACTATCATTGGGTTGTTGTACAACCTACTGTAGGCCCTACTTGTAGCCTGTATGGCCTGTAAAACCTCCCCGTGAGATGGAAATTCATTGTATGGCTTGTCTGTATGTTACGACTACCCTACGTGCTGCATAGTCATTGTATGACTTGTTGTACAACTGGTTGTGGGTTGTACAACCTATGTACAACTGTCTGTTGTATGACCTCCGACTGTATGACCCTCTCTTGGCCCTCCAGAAAATAGTACGACCTCTGCCCTACTGGTACAGCCTCCACAAAATCTTATGGATGTTGGTTTTCTCCCTTTTGGTGAGATAATTGCACTTTCTTGGTTTGGAATGAGAAAGAAGTCCTTCTCTTTCTCTCTCTATGACTCATTGACTCCAATAGATGTCTCTCATATGTCTTCTCGTCTCACCTTGGTTGCTTTTATTATCTTCAGTTTTAATCGAATCAAACATAACCCTAATCTCTAAAGCGATTGAAGTTGAGATTAAATCTCAACTTACTTGAGATCAAGGGCTAGGATTAATTTAATTCATTAATGATAATAAACTTAGAATTTCATTAAATTAAATTCACTTTATTATAAAATGACATTCACTTTAATAATTCCCTTAGTTAAAGTGAATTTACAAAGTTTTGAGAGGTATTAATGATGACTTCCACATGTTAGACACAAACTAGTGTAGAAGTACCTGTCTGAGCTACAAAATTCAACACACCTTATTAACAAGGAAGGTACTTCTGGAAGATTCACTTGGAACTAGATGCCCCTCTGGTCTTGACACAATATCCCACACATCATCCTACACCATAACATCTTGATAAACCTGATCATCTGTTGCTTCTTCAATGATGTTATTTATTAGTGCCATGACATTTGGAAACTTCTTCAAAGACCTGCTCTCCTTGAATGTGCTCCTCAGAGCCTCAACATGTTTCTAAGCATCCTTCAATATCTGCTCAAACCACCTGGGTCTCTTGACAGAGCTAGGAGGAGATAAATCCTCCTCCCCACTCGAAGGTTGACTCCCTAAACTGGAAGCCTCTGAATGTTGTTCTCACTTTGAAGCCTCCTACTCATCATCCTTTTCCACTGGTGGTGACTCATGAAACTTCCTAGATGCTAAGTTATACTCAAAATTAACATATTCTCTTCTTACAACTGTCTTCCTTTGCGTTGGTATGAATATCTTGTAATCCTTTTAGGTCTCGTTGTACCCCACAAATATGCCCTTCTCTCCTAAAGGCTCCAACTTCGTCCTCTTTTCCATAGGCACATGTATGTATATTGGAAAACCAAAGATCCTCAAATGTCCTATATCTAGTTTCACTCCTGTGAATGTTTCCTTAGGAGTCTTTCCCCCAATACCCTATTAGGACTCCTGTTCTGCACATACTGTCGTGTTACATTCCTTTCCCAAAGGAACATAGGTAGATCCCGATCATGTATCATAGCCTTGGAAAAATTGATGATGGACCAGTTCTTTCTCTCTGCAACCCCACTCTATTAAGGTTTGAATGAGATTGTCAACTCCCTCTTGATCCCTACCTCCTTGCAAAAATCATTGAAGTCATTGGAGTATAGTCGCCCCCATTATCTGACCTCAAGATATTTATCTTCATCCCTGTCTGGTTCTCCACTTGGGCCTTGAGCTCATGGAACCGATTGAAGATCTCATCCTTGGCCTTCATAAAGAAGATCCACGTTTTCTTGGGAAAATGATCAATGAAAGTCACCTAGTATGATGCTCCCTGCACTGATGCCAATGACATCATTCCACTCACATCTGAATGAGTAAGATCAAATATCCCCTTGGACCTACTCTTATTTCTTAGAAAAACAACCTTGGCATTATTTCCAAGTGCACACCCTCTACACACGCCCTACTGCTCAACACTGAAATCTGGGAGACTAGTGACAATCTCCCTCAGAATTAACAATGCTCTATAATGAAAGTGTCCCATCCTCTTGTGCCATAACTCACACAAGTTGTCATTGTCATGTACCAAGGTCGTCTAAACAAGATTTTCCTTCAACTTGTATAAACTTTCCTCTCTAACCCCAATGCTCATTGTTGTGTCAGGTTTAGATCCCTCTAGATGTATGAGTACTTGCCCCTTTTTGAACATAATGAAAAAACCCATGTCCTCCATAACTAAGATTGATGACATATTCTTCTTCAGTCCTGGTACATATAGCACATCCTAGGCCTCAAACGAACCTCTTGACTCAAGCTAGAACAATATTGTTCCCTCTCCATTCACTGCATACTTAGCATCATCACCAAGCTCCACATGGATCCCTAAGTCCTTCTCTGTTAGATTGTTGAATAACTCCCGTGCTTTTGTCATATGATGTGATGCAACATTGTCCAAGTACCAAGTACTCCTTGTGACTGTGTTGGTAGAGAGGCATGAGACTAGTGTTAATTCCTTCTCAAACTTCGCATCAAACTCATCCAACTGAGTTTCTACTTGTTGCAATTTCCCTTTCCTCTTCTTCTTTCCTAGACATTGTGATGCATAGTGCCCACTCTTGTGGCATGTGAAACACTTGATCTTACTCAAGTCCTTCTTCTTGCCCGACTGTGAGGTTTCCCCCTCACTGTTACCCTTGGAACCCTTTCCTTTTCCCTTCTTTGCATGACTAACCAAGGATAGGTTCTCCTCTCCATCTCCTTGCTTGTTGGCTTTAGACTCCTCTCAGGCCTCTTCCTGAATGCAATCATCCCAAATCCTTTCCCAATTCAGAAGATTCTCCTGAGCTTAGACTCCCTTGACAAATGGCTCCCATGACTTGGTGAAACCATTCAATGCCACATTTACAAGTTATGCCTCATCCACTTTCTTCCCAATGGCTGGAAGATGATCACGTGTCTGGGTTATTCTCATGAAATAGCTGGTAACATTGTCATATCTTGACATCTAGATGGATTTGAGATTGTTTCTCAATACCATATTCTTGTTCAATTTATCACTCTGGAACAAATCCACTAGAGCCTTGAACATTTCTCTAGCCAACTGCTTCTCTACCACGTGAGGGATCAAATGATCCTTCTTTACATCCAAGATCACTCTTTGGGATTTGATGTCATTCTTCTCAAGAGTGGCCTTCTCTATTGCATCTATCGGTGTAGGAACAACCTTTTGTACAATCTCTCAAAGGTCAGGTTCCTTCAAAAGAAAGGTTTCCCTCGCCTTATAGGACATGAAGTTAGATGCTCCATCCAATCTGTCTTCAAACCTAAGATTGGTTGTGTTAGCTCCCAAAATGAATCAGTCACTATGGTTTCATTTTGTGGTTGATAGCATGGTTATTGGTAGTTTTCTCCATTTTGTTTTAAGTTCTTCTAGTGGCAAAACTTAGGTTTTTAATTCATATCTTAGAAATAAGACGATCCATAAAGGTATTTTCTTTAAAATTTCATGAAAAGACTTTCAACAGCTAATGCGTGTTTCAAAGTTGATGATTAGCTGGTGAAAGCGACAATTTTCAACAGTTAAGGAGCATTTCCCCACGGACCGTTAGCTGGTGAAAGCACGGAACATGTGTGTTTTCTCCACGTTTTCAAAAATCAAAAGATGACATGCTCACCACACATCATGTAATCATTATAAGGCGCTGGTGAAAGCGGATAATGATGAAGATTTGGTTTTGCACATCTAAATCGGATTTCAAAGCGGATCGTGTTCATAAATGCATGCTTCACGAGATAATGGCGCTGGAGATGGCGAATTCAAATCCATCATCACAGGTAAAGGAGTAGTACTACTCGACTGGTGACATCAAATTGACGCCTCATATCCCCAACACGCATCATCCACAGGCTTATGATATGTTTTCATTTTTGAAAGACAACGCCGAGAGTTTTCACCAGCGCCAAACCTCGGCTCAAACAATAGATTACAGTGTTTTTGTGTGCAAAATTGTCTGGGGTTCGAATTGCATATGGAAAGGAAATAAAGTGGTTCGTTGTTAAGGAAAGAATTAGACAGTCTGTCCTTTCTACAAGCACATCCAGAGGTGCAAAAACACTTCTTAGACGCAAGCTGCATGGGATATGTTGAGAAGTTACAAAACGATTGTCACCAAACAATAGCTGAAGTGTTTGCTAAATCATACGATGGAAATAAAGCCTGTGTCGGGTCTTTATAAATCATAGTTGATGAAGCCGCCATTGCTACATCGACCAACTTACCTAGATCAGGCCAGAGTTGGTTCAAAACAACAGCAACCAAGAACCCCAATTTCAGAGCATATCTTAAGGAAGAATTCATAAATGATGCATGGAAGAAAAGCATGCCAATTTCTCATTTGGAGGATGAGTGGCAGGACTTGTTCAAGGGCATCCAACTCTATATAACATCAGAAGGCAGGTATGACAAGCTGATGCTATACCATTTCAAGCTCTTAGACCATTTTACAGGGAAAACTCTCATAAATTTACCTTTCTTCTTGCATAAAAGCCTAACTAAAGTCTGTAAAAATATTAGGGCTGAACCTTTAAGTATGAAAAACACCCTTTGTCATTTCAGCCTAATCAAATTGATAATCCTGGAGGAGCTAAGACAAAGAGGAAGGACTTGGCAACATTTTCTTTTTTGGGAGGGCTTTGAAACCCAAACTCAGCCCATGAATGAGCAGAAGAGAGCTAGAAAAAGACAATTAACTCCTCAGAGCAGCTCGAGGAAGATGATAACTCTTCCAGGACCACCAAAAGATAGAATTTATGGCATAAAGTCTCACAGGTCAAAGAAAAAGTTAGATTTTGAAACTACTACAGAGCAGCCTACAGAAAAGAAAACAAATATCTTAAATCTACCATACACAGACTCAGAAACAAAGCCAGAGCAAGAAGATGAAAGCCCAGCCATTAAAAGCCTTGAACACTCCATGGAATTTGCACAGGATTGTGAGACTTTTACTCCCATTGATGAAGGTGAAACATCAAAAGGCAAAGGGTCAAAGAAATCATAGAAAATCAAGCAACTTAAAGAAGTGATTGCTCAACAGGAGGTTTTAGAAAGAGTAATTAAGGAGAGATACAAAACTTTGTCTGATAATTTCGCAGAAACAAATGATGCATTTGAAAAGTTGGTTCGTGAAAGTGTCAAGGACAAGAAGAGGAAGAAGAAAATCACTAAAGATTATAACAGTCTATGGTGGTTAGCAAAATGCCTTAAGAGGAAGATTAGAAAATTGAAGCAGAAACATAAGTCACACCCAGATCTGCAAGTGCTAGCCCGGGTTGTTGTGAATATGCAAGGAGATAAAGCAGAGACGTGTTGAGTTTTTGATAAAACAACAGTTTTGGAGGTGAAAGTTCCTTTTTGGCCAAGGCAGAGCTTTCACCAGCACAAATGGTTAATTTACGACCAGTTAGCTGGTGAAAGATAGAGCTTTCACCAGCTAACCAACGAATCATAAAGCGAGTTAGCTGGTGAAAGCACAAAAAGAATTTTTGAAAGATAAAGATGGAGCAGGGCGATTTTCAAAGGATTTAAAGAGGTTCCAGAGCATTAAAGGGTTAACTACTTAGTCAAAAAATACTCAACATTAGAGATTCGTGGAGATTTTGAAAACCACATGCTAAATTGGTCTCCTAAAGTTTCGACTATGAGTAATTGAAGAAATCCAGCTACACAGACATGTGCCTTTACCTTTTTCACGAAACAACAGATTCTAGAAGCTGATGAAGTACAGATGTCAAATTTTGAAATGGAAGACAGTTCGAATGCTAGCCTAGCCATTAGTCTTTGTTATCGATAGTCTTAGTTAATTTGATTTGCTATTTTTAGATACAGATCCAAGTTTTCAGGATCTTAAAAACTTATTGTAAAAGGCTATAAATGCCTAGATTTTCTAAGAGACAAGGGTTCAAACTGGGAATACATTTTTGTGCTACTGTATAGAATCTTATTGCATAATAAAATTACAGTCTCCTTTCGCTTTCAATATCAGAAATATTCATGTTTCCTTTTCTGTATTTTATTTCAGTTTATCTTAGCTTATGAAGACTGTCATCTCT
>SNQJ01S0211580.1:2378-15892 GCA_010110895.2 Picea sitchensis | reverse complement strand
TATCACATAGCTCATCATCCTGTAGGTTAGTTCACCAATAACACATATTGATGCAGATACATCCCAAATTTATATAAAAATCCATATTTGCGTTGACGCTCAATTAAGAAATGTATTCCTATTTACATCATGCATTGCATCTAGTATACTTTCAGAACATAACTTGAATTGGTATACATGTACCGAACTTACCCATTTTAATTTTCATGTTCAAATAATCAAATAATTATCTTTGTCATGAGCATATATCATATAACATACAAAATAGGTCTAGAGGTACACATCTCAATGTCTAACCAAGTCTAACTGACTCCAACAATGCTAAACTTTGAATTATTAAGATTAGCAAACAATAATGTTCTAACTACCCAAGGTCAAAATATGGGGCATTACAACCTTGACAAGCCGGTTAACTTTTCAAATCCCTGATGAACAGAACAAAGAATGGTTCATCGCTGCACTATTACCACACATAAGAGTCCCTCTGATGTAGCAGAAGATTGCATCCCAGGGATAATATTTGGAGATCGCCATGAATCTTGAATCAACACCAATGGGAGAATCTATCTCAGGCATTAGCCAGATCATGAGCCAGTTAACTAGTTTGTCTTTAGGTTGAGGATATGAAGAAGGATAAGGGAAAAGACAAAAGGGAAGACATCTGGTGTGTAAGATGCATATTTGAAGGCCATGATAAGGAACATTGTCCCTTATTTCATGAGTACTTGGCCTTAGGGGTGTCGAGCCCCTTGAAACAAGTTAACCTACCCTGATGTGATGTATGTAGAAATAAGCATCGCCCAGGTGAGTGCTACTACATTCAAAAGTATGTTCAGAAGCCCACAAACTTATATTGTACATTCTACAAATCTGTGGGGCACGATGATCGATATTGTAGAGATTATGATCTCATGCATGAAAGGTCGAGAGACATATACAAGATTTAAGGCAAAGTACAACAAGAAGGAAACACTCCGCAGTACAACTCTCCGAGGAGAGGAAACTTCAATTCTCGCGGTGGGTACAGAGGAGTAGGAAGAGGAGGAGGTATGGGTCGAGGCCAAGGACAAATAATCTGTTACAACTACATGCAGCTAGGAAATTTGGCAAGGGATTGTCAGAATCCTTGTACAACCTGTAGTTACTGTAACTCATTCCAACATGTCATAGAGCAATGCCCTCTGCCAATGACTAAACTTCAGGAGAGATGAGGACCTTAGCAGAACCCACAAGTACAACTAATATATGATGAACCTCGCAGAGTAGACCCTAGAGTCACTGTTATCACTCGAGGAGGCACTGCTACAGGAGAAGACAAAGAAACCCAAGGAAGGATTGAAACCAACCACGGAGTCAGGAAAGCTACGGAAAATACCCTGATGTTCGATACTCAGAAAGAAAGACAAATATTTGAGGAGGTAAGAAAAGCGTTCAAAAGAGGCCAAGGATATTCATCAAAGAAACAACCATAGATCAAAGAATATGGCATGCCTCAGGCATTTGATCCATCTACATCACCAACAAAAGGGAAAGAGTTAAGCAAACTCATGGAAATTTTGTAAAATTGTGTTAAGTTAATTCAAGATAAAGGCGATGTACAAGAATTACAAGATTTAATCAAGCAATATGAGCTAGGAAAGCTAGAACCCTTAATAAATAGGGCAGTGCACCAAATTGGAAAAAGGAGAAGGACAAAGAAAGAATTACACTTGAATGCTCAGATAAGAGAGTATGAGATAGACTATGCGGTCCTTGAATTAGGGTCGGAGGTCAACGTCATGACCAAGCAGACTTGGGAACTGATGGGAAATCCCAAGCTGATATATTCCCCTATCAGGCTTTGCATGGCTAATCATCAAGCCGTCAGCCCATTTTGACGATTAGAGCATGTCCTAGTGGACATCGATGGAGTAAGAACCTTTGCAGATTTTGAGGTAATTGAGATTGTTGATGATAGCTAGCCTTACCCCACATTGTTAAGAATTGATTGGGCCTTTGAAAATTCTACTATTGTTTATCTAAATAAAAGACGCATGACATTTGAGAAATATGGCCTTAAGGTCATTGCACCTTTAGATCCAGATGAGGGTCCCCGATATACATAGCCTATTAGAGAAGAAGACCACGCATTTGAACTGGAAAACATCTACAAATTAACAACCAGACAACAGGATTATATCAACCCTACAACTGATGGAAATGTGAGTTGGCGAAGTGGCAGCACATGTTCATTTGACTCAGAAGAATTGCTGGAGAAATGGAAGAACCAGATGTACGAAGTATCTATAAGAAGATGTGCTAGGGTAACCAGAGAAGTTCGTTGGATTGGCACAACAATAAGTAATCTACCCACATTTGATGGGCTGAACCCTTTAGAGAACTTCTTATCAAAATTTGAGACAAATGTACCAACACAATAGAGGCTGTTGGCAATGGATGAGGCCATGAAGGCCACGCCAACAAGATGGTGGGGAACACACAAGGGAAATATCACAGACTGGACACAATGTCTAACTTTGATGACAGCGTGGTTTTCATCACAAGTAGGAAGCTGCGAAGTAAGATACACCGGTTAAATCTGACCAAAGGACCACATACGTAGCTGGGAAGAGGCCTAGAGTGACATTATTTGAGAAAAATGGGTACACAGATTCAGAAATACGTTGGATACCACCCCGATCAACTGGTACCTTCAAGCAGAACTATGCCTCATCACTTTAGAATGGGAAGGTATGATCCAAAATTTTATAATCACCTTTTTATTTGAAAGTGAATTTCCTTCAGTATATCAAGCATTACAGATGGTGATACAAAAAGTATTTAAAGAGGAATCTGGCCTCCCTTTAGAGCAAGAAGAGGATGAATGTACTACGCCCCTCCAGAAACTGTAGATTTTCTACAATATTAATGCCAATAAAGATGATGACCCAAGGAAGGTGAATATTGCAGAAACAGAAGGCCAGAGAGATGTGGAAGGACCAGGAGTTGAATTTCCATTCATTGGACAACCAATAAATATAAATAAAGTAAATATTGGGACAAAGGAAACACCAAAGCTTTCCAATGTCAGAGATTACTGGGACACTGCTACCATTGACAAAATCATAGAATTATTGCACGAGTATCAGGACTTGTGCTCGACCAAGTTCATCGATATGAAGGGTATCAAAGGAACTATGGGAGAGATGAGAATACCTTTGAAATCAAATGCAAATCTAGTCAAGCAAAGACCCTACAGATTGAACCCAAAATACAAGGAAAAAGTAAAGATTGATCTCGATAGAATGCTGGAAGCAGGGATTATTGAACCTGTTGAGGAGTCGGAATGGATTAGCCCCATGGTAGTGCAAGATAAGAAGACAGGTGAGATCAGGATTTGCATAGATATCAAGCATATGAATAATGCTTGTCTACATGATCCTTTCCCTACACCACTCATAGACGAAGTGTTGGATAACGTGGGAGGCCAAGAAGTATAGTCTTTTACAGATGGATTTTTAGGATATCATCAGATCCGCATCGCCAAGGAGGACCACCATAAGACTACATTTGCTACAGAGTGGGGATCCTACCAATATACAGTAATTCCATTTGGATTGAAGAATGCCCCAACCATCTTTTCCAGGGTGGTGGTTGAAGCATTCAAAGAATTTTTGCATAAATTTATAGAAGCATACTTTGATGACTGGACTGTTTTTAGTTTGTTGAAAAATCATATTGAATGTCTAAGGCTAATGCTGAATAAATGTAGGCAGTGTAAAATTTCTTTAAATTTGAAGAAGTGCATCTTCTTCTCACCATTTGGAGTATTATTAGGATATATTGTATGCAAGCAAGGATTGTTGGTGGATCCATCCAAGACTGCAATTATAGTTGGTTTGCCACCACCTACTTCAGTCAAACAACTGCACACTGTGCTAGGACATACTGGCTATTACAAGAAATTTATCAAAGGATATGCTCAGATTACTGCACCAATGGAGAAATTATTAAAGAAATACTGTCAGTTCGGTTGGACAGAAGAATGTCAGCAGAGCTTCGATACACTGAAACAAAACATGGTAACTGCGCCTATTCTAGTCTTTCTGGACTGGAGCAAGGAATTTCATGTTCATGTTGATGTGTCCTCCATTGAATTAGGAGAAGTACTGGCACAACCTGGAGAAGGGGACATTGATCATCCATTAGCATTTTCCAGCAGGAAGCTGTCCACAACTGAAGTTAATTACACCACTACAGAAAGAGAGGGACTATCCATGGTGTATGCATTGCAGAAATTCCACAACTACTTATTAGGAGGACACTTTAAAATGTTTACTGATCACTCCGCACTGAAGTACCTAGTCAACAAGCCAGTGTTGGGGGGGAGAATCTACAGATGGCTTCTTCTATTTCAGGAGTATGATTTTGAGATCATTGTTAAGCCAGGAAAATTGTACAAAGGCCCAGACCACTTGTCAAGGTTGGAACATGGTGAAGAACCTACCAGTCTGGAGGATACATTACCAGATGCACAAATTATCACCATTAGAAATATTATGACCACTTCACAGACATAGTCCAGTTCCTATCAAGAGGCATGGTTCTGAGTGAGTATACAATCTCTCAAAAAAAACAGCTAGTGGTGTGCGCTGCATATTTTTCACTGATAGCTGGTCAACTATATAAAATAGGACCTGATGAGATACTAATAATATGCATTATGGAAACAAAGCAGAAGATGATCCTCGCAGAAGCTCATGAAGGCACTGAAGGAAGACATTACGAAGGGAAAGCAATTGCGCAGAAGGTTTTGCGAGTTGGCCTTTGGTGGCCTACGTTACACAGAGATGATAAAGAATATACTAGAGCATGCGACATATGCTAGTGAGTTGGAAAGCCATCCCGACGAGATGAGATGCCATTATCACCACAGATGACCCTACAGGCATTTGACAAATGGGCCATTGATTTCGTGGGACCTATAAACCCACCAGGAAAGTGCACAGGAGAAAGGTATATTATCACTGCGACATAATACCTGACTAGATGGGTCGAAGCAAGAGCAGTTAAAGAATGTAGTGCAACTAAAACTACGTGTTTTATATTTGATGACATAATATCCAGGCTTGGATGCCCTAAGGTCCTTATGAGTGAACAAGGTACACACTTCATCAATAAGATAGTTGAAGCCCTGACTAAAGAATTTGCAGTCCACCATCAGAAGAGTACACCTTATCATCCACAAAAAAACGAAACGGTTGAAGCCTTCAACAAGATCTTGGAGACAACATTGACAAAGATTTGTAGCATGAACATTGATGACTAGGATTTAAGAGTACCAACAGTACTCTGGGCTTACATAACCACTTGCAAGAAATTAACAACACACACCCCTTTCAAGTTCGTGTATGGTCTTGAAGTTGTTATCCCGATGGAGTACTTGGTATCGAGCTTAAGAATTGCTACAATTACATGCATCGCTGATACTGGTGTTTTTCATGAGAGGATATCATAGTTAGTCGAACTAGAAGAAGACATACTCATTACAAGCTTCCATCAACAAGTTCAGAAGGAACAAGAAAAGGCCTACCATGACATGCATATCAAGAAAAAGATATTCAGGCAATGTGATTTAGTACTGGTATACGACAGTAAGTTTATTAAACACCCTGGGAACTTCAGAACGCATTGGCTTGGACCATATGAGATCGCCTACGTCAGAGAAGGAGGAGCTATGCAACTCAAGACATTGAATGGAGAATGGAAAGAAGGATTGGTGAATGGGAGTCGGCTAAAGTTGTACTATGACAACCAGCTTCCTCATAGCTCCAAGTAAAGGCATGAGGAAAAGGGCTTAGGTACCAGGTGCAGTTGAAACTTGGTACCAAACACAAAAATGATAGTCTGCACAAGGATTGGAAGGAGGCATAAAGCAGAAAGAAAAGGCTGCATTGCATAGTCTAAAGTCGAAGTCAAACAAAAGGAGAAGATTTGAAGTGCCTCGAGATGAGTCCCAGGTCAATGTTGGGGGCCTGTTGGCCCATGGCTATGGAAGGAAAAGGAGAAAAAGGAAGAAAAGGTAAAAATAGAACTTCGCGGGAGACACAGTGATTGTCACTGGGTCGAAGTGAGAAAAAGAGAAGAAAAGATGGAGAAAAGTGCGAAAAAGAAAGCTGTTGGATGAGGAGATCGAGGATGACAGATCAATAAGGAAGATGGACCTAGAACAACTCAGGAAGTGGAAAAATCCACCATTGGATTCTTTGGATCACCGCACGAGAAGGAAGGAAAGATAGGCTGGCGAAGTCTGGAAAAACAGGATCAAGTTGACCTAGGGTTTTAGACACCTAGGTTTCATCCTAAGGCTGTCGGGAAGGAACTATAATGTATAAATAGAGGTCGAGAGGACCTAGGTCTGGTCGGTACTAGAGGAGGGTATGCTATTATTATTAGATTTAGCTCTATTACTATGGTGAGAGGTCATTGTATTAAGAGAGAGAAGCATTGAAGCTTTTTGATATTGTAAGATATTTAGCTGGGTGTGAAGATCAGATCTTGTAGTTGGGTGCACAAGAGGGGGGAGAGAAAGACAAAAGGAGAGAGAGGATATGTTGGCCAAGAGCACAGATCCGAACTGTAAGCTTTACCTTAATATACCATAAGCACAGTTATGTTAATGTGGCCCTAGAGAGGGGGTGAACCACATATATTTTGTGTTGTGTGAATGATTAATTCTTTGATCTCTGTCATTATTATACTATTATTTTCATTACCATGTTAGATCAATATCTATAGCTGCGCAGAGTAGATTTTTCTAGTAAATAATTTATGAATACTATGATTGTTGTTATACGAGATCCCCTTGATATTCCCCTAGTTGTAGACATCTCTGTCCTGCAACCCCCACATCGTTGCTTCGGGTGAGACTGCATTTTCTTCATAGGTGTTGCCAAAAGGGATATTAGCTAGGGCTTTTTGATATGATCTTGAGTGTTGAACCCTGGGTCTACCCCTGTGCCAACAAATATCCTTTCTTAATGTGACAATCTTTGCTTCCAAATTTTCAATGATCTTGTCTCTTCCTTCTAACTGTTCTTTGAGTGATTCTTCAATTATTTTATCTTCTTCAATTTGAACCTTCAAATTTGTGATCATTTGTTCTAATTCTCGAATGTCTTCTTTCTTGTCTAGTTCTGCCTGTAGCTTCTTGTTTTTCTTCTTTTCTCTTCTGATAACTTCTATGGCACTCATCAATTCCTCTCGGTAGTCAACTTCCGCCTCTTCAATTTCTTCTTCAACTTATTTATACTCTTCTTCGGCTTCTTCATATTCTCCTTCAGAGTCTTCTTTATTAGAGTCTTCTACTTCCATGAATAGAACTCTTTCTGTCTCACTGTCACTAACTTCATCTTCATCTGATGATGAAATGTCTTCTTTGGTGCATAAGTTTTTCTTGAAAACTTTATGCATGCTTAAATTTTAAAAAGGTATCGGTAAGAGAAATAAGTCCAAGGGCGGGCTTGAAGGTAGAATACCCCGACCTATGGGTGGTTGGGTAAGTTACATGTAGATATGACTTATGCAGAAGATCCCATGCAACCACTAGTCTCTCTAGGGAGAATCCTCAAATATCCATAACTGTTTCTCATGAATACATCAAAATCCAACTATTCATAGAAATAAGACATATCTTTTGAATCAATGGATAGATATGATGTATCTAAGCACTATAGACCTTCTAGGGAGCTTGATCTCAGAATTTAGAACCTCTGCATCTTCATATTCTCAAGTTTCATGGCTTTACCAATATGTATGCACCCTATACACTTTCAGCCCGCGTACGCCTCAGTATGTATGCATCCTATACACAGTCAGCCCATGTACGGCTCAGAAAATAGGGTTTTTTAGTATTCACTATAATTCCAAGAATTTCTCCATCAACCCTATGTACTACCTCAGACTTTCGCAACTTTAGATGTATCAATGAGTACTTGCAATAAGCTGCACACAACAAAAGATATTCAATGTGTTAAAGTGTACTTAAATGAGAGAGATTTGCATCTTATTTATACTTTCATGTAGCATTATACTTTCCTTATTTTAGGGAGTTCTCCTTTTACTTTATTACTTAAATAATTTCTTTTGCAAACACTTTGACTTTTAGGGGCTTGTATATGACTCATGAGGGTTCTCCAACTTCATATGGCCATAAATCTCTAACCATGAGGAGTTATGTTATGTTCCACATACCACCGGAAATGGAATGACAAGCACTATCCATCTAGGATAGTTTCACTGACAAATTCACTGACCTTCATAACATTATTCCACAATTAAGCATGGGTTCTCTAACCATACTTCTAGGATAAATCAATCCGTAAAGCGTCTTCTCATGAGGGATTTCACCATAAGGGTATCACTTTGGAGTTCATCCATTTGTATGTCTTATCAACTATGACAAGACAATAATGAAACATATTTACATCAAACTAACTTGGGTCCATTACCCAAACCTTTGTGCTACCATAATTTCTTGAAGGGTTGAGATCAATGACAACCAACCTTAATCAACAATCTCCCCCTTTGGAATTGATGGAAACACTCTGATGCAATACTAAAATCATATCACTCATGCTCCCCTTGGAACCATGACTCTATCCTCTGCATCTCGGTGACCATTTCTCCCCCTAGAATCATGCCTCTATCTTCTGCATCTGATAAATATCTCCCCCTTTGTCATCAATGGAAAATGTATCTTTCCATCCGAGACTGCTCCCCCTAACTTTCCTCTTTATGGTGCTTCCTCATGTACATCTAAGTCATATAATATAAGCATTCAAAAGCATTCATTTTGTAGTTGTTGGCCCTTGACCAATGTTTCAGGATCCTTGGTCAGGTTCAACCTAATTTTGGGACTTCGACAGGCTTTCGAAGGTAGAGCGCAAGTCGAAGAAGAGATCACGGGATATAGGCCTCTTTTTAGGACCTTTTGGGTTTTTGGATTATGTAACGGGTATGGGGATGTTGGCCCATGGGTTTACCCATGTTTAGGCCTCTTTTGAATTGTATAAATAGAAATCTAGGCAATGTATGTGTGTGTATGTATGCTAAGTGTAAAGGCACAAGTGTGTGATATCAAGTGGTAAGTGCAAGTGGTACGCTACATTCTTTGTACATGCCGTGTGAGACTTGAAACGCTAAGTGAAAGTGACTGTAAGAGATTGAGTAGAAGCTTTGTGATGTAACCTAGCTTGGGGAAGGATGCTCTGGTGAGGTGCACACAGACCTCCTTTCGTATGCAGAGTAGGATCTTATGGCTCTGTGCATGTAGCTGATTGACCAAAGATAATAAAAGAGAAGAAGAGTTGGTGGACGTAGCCCCAGGCTGGGGGTGAACCATGTATATCCCGTGTTGCTATGCTCTATGCGATGTATTGATGTGTTTATGTGTTTACTTGCTTAAGTGATTTGATATAGATGAATGATAGATAGATCTGTTAATGATTTGTGATTAATAATATGGATGAATTCTATATCTAACCTATGTGAATGTGCTTAGTTCTTGAATAAGCTAGATCTGGGTGAAAACTGTGGTGCTCGGTAATTAGGGTGTTATCTGTAAAGTAGATACTGGTTAAATACTAATGAACTGTAACTGCTAAGTGCTTTGTTAAAGTGTTGTAATCATAGATCGATGTCCCAGCTAAGGTTGCAGACATCTAAGTCCTGCAACCACCTCTGCCTCTACCTCGGGTGAGACTTCCTATGCTTCGCAGGTGTTGCTGAAAGGGCCAATAGTTAGGGTTTTTTTGGTGCATTGTTGTAGCGTTGAACCCTGGCTCTGCCCTATGCCAACAAATGGTTCCGTTACCGAGACCTGGAAATGTGATTGTTGGGAACTGAAGAAAAGAAAGATCTGTGCATAGATTGGTTTCTTTAGTGCGCAGTAGTCTACTTATCTTGTGAAGCTTTGTGCTAAGAATAAAAGTCATATCTGAAGAAAAGAGGTAAGATCTGAAGGATTTTTTCTTTGTTAAAGATAATAACAATGAAATTTTTTTATTGAAAAAGGAAAGATAAGTGGAAATTTTTGTTTCCAAAGTATGGATCTAGGTATGTTTGATAAATTTTGTCCTAGCTTGAAAAGTAGGGCACAACTAGATGGAAGAAGGTTTGATATGAGTAGATATGATAAAAATAATGAAAGATATGTTATTCCTATACATAGAAAGAATGTTTGGACTAACAAATGGATGTAGGAACCTAGAAAGAAATTTTGCAGGTTAGCTACTATGATCCTAGTGCGCATTACAGGAAAGGTTGGGGATCATTTCAAAGAAAGAGAATATTAACTCTTTGTTATAATTGCATAAGAGTGGGACATCTTGCTAAGGAATTCCCTGGTAGAATACCTAGTTGTCTTTGTTGTCAAGCTATGGATCATGAAGTTTTAGATTTCCCTAGAATGATTGCTAAGGTTGAAAGAATGAATATGAGACAAGAAAACCCTGAGGAAGATCAAGAAACTAAGACCATGATAGAACCCCAAAAAATAAGAGATTGTATTGATGCAAATGAAAGAAACCTTGAATGATCACCAAAATATCAACTTATCAGAGATCTTCAAAGAAAAAGAGTGCATAGAAACAAGAATAGGAGACTTCGACATAGACTGTGTTCTAGATGAGGCAACACAGGCGAATATTATGACAGAAAGAACCTGGGAAATTTTAGGAAAGCCTGCTATGATTCCTTCATTAGGAGGAATAGGATTATTTAGAGGAAAGTTGATAACCCTATGTGGAAGACGCACCCAGATAGTTATGAGTTCTCATGGAACTATGACATAGGAATATTTTGAGGTTGTTAAATTTATTGACAACAATGCCCCATTTGCTATGTTATTATGAAAACCTTGGATTGAGAGAAATCAGACCAGAAGAAAAGAAGAGGAAGTCTTACAACAACATAAGCAATAATTAAAAGATTTCATGACTAGGAGGATAACACACTTGATTGAAGAACAAGAGAACAAATCGAATCTATTTAAAACAATAAACTTGGATGTCGAAGTTGAACAAACACAAGAATATTCATAGAATAACGGAGCACCTACCCCAGACAGAGAAGAATTATTTCCCTTGAACCCTATGAAAGAATCTCAACAACATGAAGTTACTATACCAAAAGGAGATAAGAATTAGAATGGAAAGATCAATACCAAGATAAATATCACAGGGAAAAAGGCTATAAATATCAGTAAGAAGAAAGAAAATCTAGAAAAACTGATGGAGGTTCCCAAGGGGACTTCGCAGAGGGAAGGTTTGCAAAACTAGAACTCCCCCGGGATATCAGAACAGAACAACATGGTACTTCACCATGGCATAGAGATATAGCCATTGAAAGCATTATAACCATTATCCCGATGCCCTGAATGGTTAGAAAAACAATTATGACCAGAAAGCTCACCATCAGACCGTTGGGACTGCTCCATAACGGACATAATTGCATTGATGAAGGCCTCTTGTCTATTGGAGAATATCCGTTACATCGCTGTCTATTTATTCCATCGGATATTACACCAAGAACACTTTTGTGAATTTTAGCCGAGCCAACAAGAGAACTCATTGCTACAGCGCTGTGTTTATTGAGATTGACACCTATTCCATTTCTTTGAGCATTCATTCATCCACCTGATTTATCCAATATGAGCATGTATGTTAGATGATCTCAACGCTGAAGAGAAAGTCCTCGAAGAAGTTCTAATCAACCTTATGGCAGAGAGAGTGATGTCCATAGGAGTTAAAGCTTCATCGACGCGAGGAGTGCAAGCCTCCCCATCAACTGCTTGCAGATCCGGACCATCCTGCGTTGCATATGAGAAAAGAACCAAGCACAGATATGACTTAGTGAATGTGAAGTTAATCCTGTCTGTTCTGCTTGATTACATCCAGCCTCTAGCCGACACAGTGAATCATGAAAGTGTCCCAAGGGACTTCCACTACACAGTCATCAAGACGTACCTTCTGAAGGGAATACGAGCAGTCAGACCGCAGTTGGAGAGGATTCCAACCTTAAAGATCAGTGACTATAATCTAGGGGACCACAAGACCTATGACATGCTTGCACCTCACAAGTACTTGAATAAGACGAAGGGAAAGAGATCGAAGATCATTCCCCAACCATGGACCATGAACATCACACAATCCACTATCCTTAATGTCATGAAAAGTCCACACTTTGGAACGCACCAAGAGGTTAATGTGTGCGTTAAACGCCTATTGTCATGCTTCCACGGCGGTTATTTATGGTTAGATAGGCGTATTACTGTCGATCCGGTGCTGATCCATATGATCATCAGATTGAGCATGAAGGGACCTGACCCGCAGGACTTCTACCGAGGGAAAGCTTCATATCGCACCTTGGAACAGAAGATTAAAGACATACATGGCGATGTAGAGAAGGGGACGCGAGGCTACAAGGTACCCTCCATTCAGAATGGTGTTGTGTGCCTCGCTTTCCAGTTGATTTCCGGTAAGCTAGTCTGAAAGAACAGACCCATGCAGGTCACAAGGTTTGTGGTTGACCTCACAGGAAAGTGCGTGGAGGGATTACAGATGAACTGGACGAAGTACTTAGTCAACCAGCTAGAAGTTGATTGCCACGAAGCTCATGATCAGGGCTACGAGTTCCAATTTAGCTAGCTACTGATCCTCATCATGTTTACATCTTGGGAGATGCCATAAGGTGTGACCTTCTTAGACATCGAGCCATTCGATATGCTCGTTGCTAATTTCACCATGCTCTGGTACTCGTGCAACATGGGAAAATAGTCGTAGTTGAATGAAGTATTCCATACCTACTACATGTAGTTGAAAAGGGCTATCGAATCGTTCCCCCATATGACGCCAAACACTCTGGACAGGTTCAAACCCCTCATGAAGTTTCGTGTAGATAGGAATTTCATATATATAACCACATGTGAAAATGAGAATAAAGAAGATATTCAATCATACTATAATCTCACCGAGGAGGATCTGGAAGAAATCACTAAGGAATGGCCCGCAGAGTTCTTTATACCAGTTTCTAAGGAAGAATTTTTTGACACAAACCTCATTGGCAGCTCGATAGTTACCTGCGAGGAGTATAATGCACCCAACAGTAGCAGAATGAAGAAGAACGAAGATGTACAAGAACTAAGCAGTGCCTCAGAAGAGACTGCCTCATATTCCCCTGGAGGAGGAGGAGGTGACGAGGTGGAAAAAGAGGAGAAAGAAGAAAAAGCAGGGGAAGAAGATAAGCAGGAGAAAGGAGAAGTAACGTGTTGGCAGCCAATTCATTTTTTTATTGCTCTAAAAAAAGCTGCCTACACCCCTTGTCTTATAAACAACAAATCATCGTCGCATTGTGCAACTAGACATTTGTTTCATTTTTTGCGACAATTGCAATTTGGTTTTGATTCAGTTTTCACAACTGAAAGTGTGAAAACACCTCTTTCATTATTGGGACTGTCGTCGTCTTTTATTGATTTT
>SNQJ01S0211578.1:3923-15892 GCA_010110895.2 Picea sitchensis | reverse complement strand
CTTTTGGCGCTTCATCTCCTAGGGTTAGGTTTTTGGATGTCTATGACTTTTGGCATTCTCGTCTATTGTAAAAATGCCTCTAGAGCCTCATTGTAATGATCTTCGCACGGATGCGAGTAGCAGCCACATCTCTTCTCAGAGATAAGCTACCAACGCCCTAGCTAGTTTATTTCCATTATGTCTATAAGCATATTTCAGTCATTTTTTATTAATGAAATGAAGTCTTATTTCCGTTGCATCTCTTCGTTTATGTGTATTTCTGTATTTCATTGTGTTCCTACATAAATCCGGATCATCTACATGCCTGAACTTAGTCTTTTTTGTTCACATCTTTGTCACTCCATACAACTCCAAAGACTAAGGCAAGCATCCAACTTTGCCTCATTGTTGCCACATCCAATCTTTGTTAAGGATATCATCCACAATGTCCAAGTGTAGTGCCTCCAAACTTACTAGCATGTCCATACGCTTGACTGACTTGTCATGTTGTTGTTCTCGCCCAAGTTGTGAACTAGTTGAATGGCCAATCCAACCGTCACACTCCTTGAGTCTACACACCTTCATGCACAAATTGGTCACTTCCTTTTGCAATTCGGTTCATGCACACAATAACCTCAGACAAAGGCAAGGTCGTCCATCATCTTGTTGCACTATGAAGTCACCCAAAAACATAGTCATCTGCGACAATTTGACTCCATTGTCTATGCTCCTCTTCGTTCAATTCAATTTCACCATTTTTTTCGAACAAGATACTGATTTATCCATTGACCAAGTGGGTCCACTATACTTTTTTACACTTTTATCACATTTGTGACATACCCAATGTTCTACCCACGAATTTGCATAACCAACCACCCACTAGTTGGCTTGAAAATAGCCTCCTTATGCTTGTGTGTGCACTTGTGTCTCATGTAACTAAAACTAACACAAAAATAAAAAGAACTCGGTGTCCCTTCCAGCTAGAGAACCCTCCTCTTCCCTTCTATCCGATGGAGAGGTAGGGCAGAGCTTTTGGTTTCATAGTTTCACGTTGTCAGACAATTGAACAAATAAAATAGATGGCTAGTGCCCGATTAGATCGATCGGGTCATGTAGGAGCAAGGTTCAAATCTCTCGGTACGTTAGGATGCCTCAGCTGCATACATGACTGCACTTCCACTTGACACCTATCGTAATGATAAACGACTCATCTTGTCGTGACCTTATATATATATATATATATAATTTAGGTGAAATAGTAGAATAGATATATAAGTAAGGTAATGTACATAAGGTTAATAAATTAGATTTGATATTTAATGGGTTAAAATAAAGATAATTTTTTCAAAAACTAAATCAACATAAATTCATCTTAACTTGAAATCTATTAAACATTGAAACAGATAAAAAAGAAATCCAATTGTAAATTTTTGTATGTTTAAAAGGTCAAAATTATGATTGGGTCTTCTTGCTTAACTTCACGGAATTCAAATGGTGTACTTGTTAGGAGAGGAACAACATTTGAAGAATCATCCTTAAGATTGCACAAGTCTTTCAACTCCATCCATCTTGGCAACCATTTTAACCGTCTTTTTCTTCATTTCCATATTACAAAGGTCCTATGCTTTCATGTATTATTACATGGCATGTTCCATACCTCTCATTGTTTGAATTTGAGTTTCCATTACTACATAATACCTTACTCTTTCTTGAGACTTTGCCCGTAGTTCTTGTTCCCAATTTACTTGCCAATCAACCCACTTGAGATCCTCCTTAATTACCTCGTGTTGGACATCTACCAATGCTTTTTCATGCACACGCATGTGTCATTGGATCTATGAAATCCCACACACTACACACCTCTTGTTCACGCATTAGGCCATTATCAATGCTAGACCAAAGAGCAACCACGATGACAAGCAACAAGGCCATGAACTTTCTCTTAATTCAAGGTGACTCCCAAAGACCACTTCTAACCACTAATGAGACAAGGCAAACCAACTTGGCGAGGAAATGAGTTGCAAGGGCCAAGAAGTCCTAGAACTCTCTTGGTCATGGGGCCATAGAGACATTTGATGGAGCCACACACTGCCCCCCCCCCTGTGTTGAAATGCTTCCAATTACAGCTAATGTAAATAGAACTAGAGCAAAACAAGACCACTAGGATCAATCAAACCCACATTTCTTCAAACATGTTCTCGCTTCTCTCCTTTTAATAGAATTTTCCATCTATTTTGAGAATTTGTGAAGGGGCTTAAAGTNCATGTGTCATTGGATCTATGAAATCCCACACACTACACACCTCTTGTTCACGCATTAGGCCATTATCAATGCTAGACCAAAGAGCAACCACGATGACAAGCAACAAGGCCATGAACTTTCTCTTAATTCAAGGTGACTCCCAAAGACCACTTCTAACCACTAATGAGACAAGGCAAACCAACTTGGCGAGGAAATGAGTTGCAAGGGCCAAGAAGTCCTAGAACTCTCTTGGTCATGGGGCCATAGAGACATTTGATGGAGCCACACACTGCCCCCCCCCCTGTGTTGAAATGCTTCCAATTACAGCTAATGTAAATAGAACTAGAGCAAAACAAGACCACTAGGATCAATCAAACCCACATTTCTTCAAACATGTTCTCGCTTCTCTCCTTTTAATAGAATTTTCCATCTATTTTGAGAATTTGTGAAGGGGCTTAAAGTGAGAATTGACTACCTCATCCAGACACCCCCTCCAAGTTGTACACATATCCATGATTCCCATACATAATCGACGACCATTTAAATCAAGGGATGGGCACAAGAATTGGAGCCTCCCTCTTATACTTAGCATTCTTTCATCTAATTGTGAAACAAAGTTGGCCAATCGATCTACTTTCTTATTAAGTGATCAAAGAACCTGGAAAAATGAGATGAAGTTAAACTTCAAAGCCACATCCAAGGCTCTTTGAATTGTCATCCATAACCTAGAAAAGTTTGGAGTTGAGAGATTGTGAAGATAACTTATTACAATTGATGAGTCTCCCACAACCATGAGATGATTAATCCCTTAGGATTTTGCTCTTTACAATCCTTGGAAAATAGTTTATGCTTATATCTCATTATTTATGGCAGCTCCTAACCCATGCATAATCACTTTCAACATTTCCTCTAAAATCAATAAAAACCCCCATAAAAAAATGTATTCACCAGTCTATGTCATCTCACTATTATGTTACATTATGGATCTCATCTTATCTCATCTCCCATTTCATATTGTCCCATCCCATTTATCTTTCCTTTTCTATTGCAACCATCTTTATTTTCAATCTTTGATCTCACCCAAACCACCTAAAATTTATACTCACCTATTGTTTTCTCTAAATACAAAACTGCATAAATATAAACTAATAAACAAACATAAATCCATATTTACCCCAACGATTTTACACAACTTTTAACAATAATTCAACAACTCTAAAGAACATATTCTTGTAATTTATGCAACTAATAGCATGCCCCACACTAATTTAACAATTATATTTATGGGGCATATTTTTTTAATTTATACCCGTTAGCATATTGTTCTAATTCATGCAACTAATCACATGCCTAATAATAATTTAACAACTCTCGATATATTAAAAATTAATCACATGCTTCATATAATGACTTTTAACAACTCTGACAATTTAAAAATTAATCACATGCTTCATAATGAGTTAACATAAGATTCTAAGTTATCTTTTAGTGTTACATCTTAATATATATATTCATATAGAGTTCAACATTAATTTTCTTTTAATGTATGCAACATATCACATCCCTCATAATCATTTAACATGAGATACTAAATTTTCAAGTTTTGCACGTTTGTTTTTATAGTCTCAATCTCACCGTAGATGTACTTAAACTATGTATGGGTGGCGGCTGTCATAAAAAATTCATAATACATTGACACGTCAAAAAAATATTCATAATACATATGACACGTCACAAAGATGTCAAATAGCGCACGATTTATGTGAAAATACAAGTGCAAAGTTGAGAATCTTTGTATGATTTAAGTGAAAATGTAAATATAACATTGATAGACGTCGTAAAACACGTGACATTTATACATAATAATCTGAACCACGTAAGCACATGACGCATCCTAGCGATGTGTTAAATACACGTAAGCACACATCGTGTTTTTGCAGTTCCTTATTGTTGATTAGACATACGAGTTTCTAGTGCTTTTAGTCCACGCCAATGCACCACTCAAGCAAGGCAAAACTACGTTGCAAAGGTGGTGAATTATGAAATAAATTATTGTTTAATTTAATATAATAATAATAATTTAATTTTAAGGTCATAGTCAAGTCAAATGTTAAATTGATATTTCTTGTTTGTGGGATAAGAATTTCTTTTGTGCAAAGATTTGATTATTAAAGTCTATGAAGATATACATACCCTACCCCATCTGGATTTGAACTTGTGATTTATTAGGAGGAAACACATGTTCTTAATCATTATATGAAAATGTATGCTTGATGATGACTATGTGAACGATGTACAGTGTGATTAGTCCATAGCATAGCAACACATTGCAATAGTAAGTTGCATATGACTTGCTTTTGTGGTGCATTGATATTGATTAGATATAACTATGTCTGGTATAGTATGTCTATCCCAGACACCATTAACAATACATCTATAAATCTTTGTCACGTCACTTTTGGTTCACTATTAAAAAATATATGAATCGAGGAGTTTTGCACTTTCTAATGCACCAAATTTGAAATGTTGTATTTAATGAATATTATGATTGGTGTTTTAATACATATTGTATCTTTGATTTCTATGTTTCTAATGAGGATTGTATATGAATCACAAATAACCATAGTGCCCTTATGCACACAATGTGGTTCCAAATTGGGAGGTTTGTGAGAGGGAAAGGGATATGTTGCCTTGGCTTATTACTCTGCAGATTCATTCCCTTTTAAAGAATGTTGGCCTCCTCAAGTTTTATCGGGAGGACACATCCCTTAAGGGGAACACCAATTTTTTTAGTATGGTGTTCCATCATTGGGATGTTGCTAAGCAGGCATTTAGGGTTGGGCTCAATCTATGGTACCGACCCATAAGGGAGGACGTGTACTTCGTCATCAATATATCTATGAGGGGGTATGTTGCTCCTAATCTCCTCAAGGTACCACCTATTATTGCAATGAAACCTCAGCTAGCATATGTTCAGAAGTATGTCAAAGTAGACAATACTTCTGAGTCACTACGAGACAACGGTGTTTGCATGGTTTCAAATGCCAAGATATGCAACAATAGGTAGCACCTCAAGGAAATGGGAAGCATGATACCTCCTTCTAGATATGCATTGTCTAAGCCTTATTTTCTCTACACTAGGACACCATACCATTGATAAGCAACACATCCGTTGCACCTTATTGTATTGGGTAGATACTCTCATTCGTGAGCAACAAACATTGTATTCTATTGTGGTAGTTTTGTATTGCTTTAGATCATTATTACAATATGAGATAGGGGATATCTATCTTCTCCTTTTCATTGGAGTTGTTTTTTCTATTTCTTGAGAGGTTTATGGCAACTCAACTATCATTCAACCACCAACCTCCTAAATTGACAATTAATGTGCATATGTGTATGTGGCACTAGATGTTTCCTAAGAGGGGTCAGTCATAATGGTCATGTAAGCCTATGACTATTAACATGTCAATTGATCTATTATGTAGTTTGGATGATCTCATCATCAATCTTGTGTTGTATCCCTATCTAGGGATGGGCTAGTGGGGGTTAATGAACCTTCGATTTAGTGCATTTGAGCCACTGGACGAGAGGGGTAATAATCTCATGATGTTTTGATTAGTCATGTTTCATAATTCTTTATCATATTTAATGCATATGCTTAAGGTTTTGTTTAAATTGTCTAATTATTTTTTACTATTTCGTCGATATTGATCGAATTGTTGATGTCGTACCTAAATGACTAAGTTTGATGAGTCAATTGGGTATCATAGACTATGGATGTGTTATATACAACCAATTATACAATTTAGTATCAACTTCATCCATCAAATGTGATTTGATGACTGAAATTGAAGTGAGGTCACTTGCACATGAGAGGTCTTGAAAGTTACAAAGCATGAGAAGATAATAGGGGCCTTCCCACAAAAACATGACCATATCATTTTGTCATATTCTCTAGATTCCTGACATATTAATGTGAAGGGTGACTCGTCCAGGTCAACAAGCTAAGAGATATGCATGTACGCCTTGTGATGACGATCCCTAAGATGATGCTCTAATTGATACATTAGATGCTCTTAAGCCACCACTTGCTCTACCTATTATGGATACAACACCTAACACTTACTAAAGTTAAGGTTGGACTTATCACTAGATCTAATGGCAATTTGTGACGTTAATGAATATGTATATTGAATTTTTTTTATATTTCTATGGATGCAACACCTACTAAAGTTGAGGTTGGACTTATCACTAGATCTAATGGCAATTTGTGACATTAATGAATATGCATATTGAATTTTTTTTCTATTCCTATGGATGCAACACCTACTAAAGTTGAGGTTGGACTTATCACTAGATCTAATGGCAATTCTCTCCTTTCTACTGAACTTGACTAACGAAGCTCACCAACTTCATGGCATGGTTTCCTTGCTTCCTTGGTTAACTCAACTAAGCTCACCAACTTGATGGCATGGTTTCCTTCCTACCTTGGTTAATTCAACTAATAAATACAAATCCAACTCTGACATTGATGAATATGTATATTGATTTTTTTTTCTATTGGATCTTTTATATGGACGATTATAAATATTTAATATTACATATTAACAACCCAATAACTCTAATACCTAATATCATCATAATTATTATAATATCATCATAATTATTAATAATAAATTGAAACACAACGTTAATATGTTTTTTTTTTGTAAGTAAGTATTTTATATATAAAAACCTTCTTGGAGCCAAAAACAAGAGTACAAAAACTGAGCCAACCGGTTGTAATTACTGAACTGCTCTAGTAGGAGAAACCAGTTCAACCAACCGTATAATTCGAGTATCAAAGTTTCTATCGGTCCTAGAAAAAACAGACAATTTAACTGCCATGACGGTCACTAGAGCTAAAGTATGGAACAAGTTTTGTGTGATCTGGCACATACTCTGGCAAGAGGCCTGGCCAGGGATCCTCGATGACAGGTGTCCCACTGGTCATCCACTGCATGTTCGTGGCTTTAGTGCCCTTGTCCTCGCGAGCTGCCATCCTGACACTTGCCGTCGAGGTGTGCGCCTGCAGACTGGTGCCTATCACCTCTGCAACTGCCAACTGAACTGCACCTTTGACAATTTCTTCTTTGCTTGCCGGGGTCTGCTCCTGCTCGAGAGTATCCATGAGAACTGGCTTGAATGCCTTCCCGTCAGACTACTGTCTCCCCTCTGTAGCGTCCTGCTGATGATTGCTCGCGTAATCACTTGCAGTGAGAGGTGCGTCGCTGGAATCCTCAGGGGAGGCTTCAGGGTGATTTGCAAGGAGCTGAAGAAGGACTGACAGCCTCCCTTCCATCTGTTGAACACAGAACTGAAGGTCGTCCACTCCTTCCCGGAGTTCAAAGACTAAATCATGCAGAATGGTGAAGCTTTCACGCGGCAAATTGGAGGAGGGCGTCGTCATTTTGTTGCGGGGTCGACCATGGCCGGTCCTTCCGTAGGGAGAATTCCCTGAGGCTCCACCCGGCGCAGGGGGAGGAGAGGAATGCCTAAAGGAGGAAGATACGAGCCAAGATGGATGTCGCCATGATGAGTTCAAGGTGGTGTCAATGATGGCCAGGCAGTCAAAGGCATGAGGAGATGAACCAGAGGGCGAAGAGGACGTGCGGGGCCTCCGAGGATGCCAGGGAGAGCCCTTGCGAGGTCGCATTCTCTGTCGTGGCATGGTGAGGCCCGACGACTGCAGGAAGTTTGCAGAGCCTAGGTTGAGGGTGGGGAGCGGCCGAAGGACCATGAACATAACCACATAACCAGATTCAAATGGTCGAGCGATAACACAAATGAAACACGACATTGCACTCTGCGTTAAGGTGGTCGAGGGAGCTCGGTTTAATGCCCCTCCCATCGACTTTTAATTCAAATTAATGCTCGGAGGTGATGGCTGCAGTGGGCACGAGCCAGGCACATGGCTCCGTGCTCCGCTAGCCTCCCCTTGCCGCCTCTATGCGCCAGGTGTCGGGCTCTATCACCCCATCCAGGTGCACAACGTTAATATGTTAATGATAACCTAAGTTCATAATTTATCGCACTATGTTAATGATTTCATTTAACTTATTATTCTACTAAGTTAATCATGTGACATTTTTTCATAAAAATTACAAGAATCAATTTAAGCTATTACTTTTACATAATATATGTAAGTTAAAAGGTGTATTTGTAGGCTATCCTATATTCCATTATAATATAACAAAATATGTTTAAAATAATTATAATATTATAAAGTAATTAGTAATGGATTTAAATAATTTTTTAAGACTGCACTTCATAAATAATTATAATTATTATAATGTTGGAAGATAAATGTATGATACGATAGGATCTCTATGTCAAATTAAGCATAACTTTGTGGTTTTGAATTATGTGGTTTTGCAAACTTTGTGGTTTTTGAACCATTGGTATTTGAATTATGTGATTTTTTTGAACTATGCGGTGATACATTGTGGTTTTACAATTTCAGTTTTCTCAACATGTTGAGTATTTGGGTACGTGTTCATAAATCAAGTGAATCAGTTGTTGCTTGATTCAATTTTAATTTAAAATATATTTATAATTTAGTAACATGTGAAAATTAAAGAGATTAAAAATAAATAAAATTTGAATTATTTTTTTTTCACGTGGAAGAAACCACGGAAAACTCGTTGAGTACTTCCCTACATTTTGTGGATGGTAAATGGGGTAAACCTCACTCTTAAGGAAAGGAATCAAGATATTTGAACCCGTAACGAACAACAAGCATGAAAACTCATGTTTGACTCTAGACCAATTAAGCTAATCCCCGGGGATAAAATTTATTTTTTTACTATAAAAAAAAATATTAATATAAATATATTAAATTTTAAAAATTTTAATAAATAAAAGTTGGTTTTAGAGATAATAATTATTATCAATTTCAAAAATTCTTTTCCATTTTTAAATTCAATCCAAAATAATAGTTGTTACTTGTTTTCTCTTGTTTTCAATATAAGCACTCCACCACTTCCAAAACCTCATCTTGTCGGGGGGAGTCCCCCCAAAGTCACCCTAGAGAGTCTTTATGAATATATAGAACCATTAGAAAAAAAAAGGAGAAAAGAAAGAAATGCAAAACTCCAAATAGAGTTAGAATCATTAGAAAAAAAGAGTGAAGAAAGAGAAGTAAAACTCCAAATCGAGTTAGGGGTAATGCTTGATAAAAAAATGTAGACTCTTCGAAGATATGATTCAAACACAGATAGAGGATATATTGGTAGGGTTCAAGAGTCAATTGAAAACAATGGAGGCTATAATACAAGAAATGGAAAAACAAAAACAATCAACCCAAGAAGGAGAGGTTGAAGAAAATCACAACTTGAGAGATAGGGTTAAAGAGCTAGAAGAAAAATTAACCAACAATTTGGCCCTAAGTAGTCTGGAAAATAAAGTGGATATCAAACCCATCAAAGAGGAAATGAATAAGATAATCGAATTAGATCGTGAGCATAATAAAAGAGCCTTGAACCTCATAATTTTTTGTATAAAAGAACAATAAGAGGAAGATACACTAGCAATAGTAAAAGAAGAACTAAAGAATAAATCACAAATTGAAACAACTTACCTCATAGAAGCAAAGAGGCTAGGAAAAATAATCGAACATAATGATAGGTTGATCTATGTCAAAGTAAGTTGTACTGACCATAAACATAGCATACTCAGTAAGTATTCGAGCTTAAAAGGGTTAGGAATATTTATAAATGAAGACCTCATTCCCAAAGACCAAGTTGGATTAAGAAAGGAAGTTCAAAATGTAAAAGAAGCTAGGAAAGAAGGAAAATGGACGATGATTAGAAATTGAAAAGATATTGTTAGGGATAGAGACGAGAAGGATAATAATAAATAGGAGTTTGGGACACTTGGGATCTTTTTTTGGAACTGTTGTGGCTTTCCCTGGATCAAAGGTCTTATGTTAAGTTGGATCTCGAGTGATATTGATATTATTTGTGTAGTTGAAACATGGGAGCATGAAGAATCTAATGTCCCTAACATAGAAGGATTTATCATGTGGTTGGCATGGAACAAAAAATCATACCATAGAGGGATAGGAGGCATAGCCTATTATATTAGAAAGAGTATTTCTCCTTGCATTCAACTTCATAAGATCAACCCTCTCAATCAATACATTTGGATATAAATTTCAGACATCAATGCTAAGAATATGTATATATCAATTTTCTATTTTGCACCTATTAATTATACTTTTTTATAAGAAAACAATCTAGATAGAAATTGTCCCTATAATACTTTAGAACAAGATATTTACAATTTGAGAAATGAAGGTAATATCCTCCTGCTAGGAGACTTTAATGTTGGAATTGCAACTAACCAAGCTATTCTTTTAAGCAATGATTCCAACCATAATTCTTTATGGCTAGATGAGAACCTTGTTTTAGCTAATAGCTACAAAAGAAGCTTTGAAGACCTAACTAAGAATTTGTTTGGTATTGAGCTAGAGAAGCTTTGCAGTTCTCAAGACCTTATAATTTTCAATGGAGTAATGAAGTGGCTAAATTCCAACCAGATGACTTGTATTCATGGTCTAGGTAGTAGTGTCATGGATGATATGATATCTAATATCCTTGTTTCCAACCAAATAGTAACTTTTGACCTTTTAAATGACTATGAACCTGACTCTGGTCATAGACCTTTAACCCTAATTCTAAACTTTGCCATGCACAGGAGCGCCATTGAAGAAAATTCTAATAATCAAAGGCAACTTCTTTTTGACAAAAGTAAAGTTGATGTTTTCTTAAACGATTTAAATAGTGAATTACATCTCCTAACTTATAAGGACAACATTGAATACCTCTATCATAATTTTACAACTACCCTTTCCACTTCTATTAACAAGTTCTCTTTCGAGGTGTCCTATAAAAAGAAGAATAGAACAACCAACCCTTGGTATTATAAATAATGTAAAATTGCTAGGAAATCCATTATAGATGATTCTAATGAGTCCTTCAAACTCGATAAGATTAATATGTACAAATCCCCAATTAATAGGAAAAAATGTACTATATAAATAAAAGACAAGAGTGGCTTTTACACCTATATAATCTTGTGTTGACACTTGAATCCGTTAGGACCAAAATGGAAACCTCACGAGGATACTGATCTAGATGGATATCGGTGGCCACCCACTTTTTCCAGCTGGTTTAAAACAGTTTTCTGACAATTTTGGCAATTTACTATTTTTAGTAGTTTTAACTTCTAAGGCCATTTTGAGGGCCTAAATGAAGGTTTTTTGTGATAGATCTCCTCAATGATAGCCGAAGGCATGATTGAGCCCCCAAAATGAATATCCTCGACGATACCTTTCCAACAGGCTATCACACGCCTAAAACAGTGATCGTATGCAAAAGTTACAACCCCGGGAAGTTGATGTACTAACTTACCCAAATGGGGCCCACATGACTTTTGGCGCTTCATCTCCTAGGGTTAGGTTTTTGGATGTCTAGGGTTTTGGGAATTCTTTCTTATTGTAAAAAGGCCTTTAGAGCCTCATTGTAACCTTCTTGTTGTGAATGCGCGCTGCCGTCACATCTCTTCTCAGAGATAAGCCGCCACCATTCCAGCAAGCTTGTTTCCACTGCATTTTACAGTTTCAGCTTATTTTGTTATTGAGTAGAAAACCAGTTTTATTGTATCTCTATTATTTTGTGTTAAGCACCTGTTAATAATCTGTATTC
>SNQJ01S0211576.1:8592-24484 GCA_010110895.2 Picea sitchensis | reverse complement strand
AAGCTGGAAGGGCTAGATCCCAGCTTTAAAAGCGGTTGGATAAAGTTACCTTTGTGGATTTCTTCTTTTTCAACCTCTAGGAAATTTACAGAGTGCTAACATAATGGCAACCGTACTGGGGACGAACTAAAAAATTGTTAATTTCCCGTTTTATTTCCCCTAAAAATAACGTTAGATTTGGAGAAGAAAGTTATGTTCATAGGTTGATCAAACTTTGTACATATTATTTTCAGACTCACAAAATTAAAAATTATATATATATAAACCAAAAATAGTTCTGGCTTCCAAGAAAGTTCACACTCGATCTCATCCCGACCCGGAACTCACAATAGTGATAGATAACCCCGAACATTTGCTCAGGCGAAAGGCCTCATCTGCCGGTTCAGGGAGTCATACTCCCCTTCGTAAGTCTCCCTCCTTTTCAGGAAAACCAATTATTTCTCAAAACCTTGAACTTGATACCATTCCACAGAGAAGCCTAGTTAGAACATGTTCTGAAAGTTTTGGGACTGGACTCGTCTTCGACCCAACTGTGTTGCAACCCCGAACCCTCGAAGTCTTGTCTCCCACGACCAAACTACAAATCACCACCTCAGTACTGTCCAGTCCCTCTTTGTCCTCGTCTTCAGTCGCTACATCGCCAACCATCCAGGTTTCCCTTCAACCTCCTCCACCCATCATGGTAGCTCGATATGCTCCTTTGGTGTTGGCTGCACTACTACATGCCATGCCCCAAGACTACCAAACAAGACTCCCACAGTTCGATGCAACCGGACCTTTAAACGCCCAACAACATGTAGACACAATGAATGATTATTTTGACTTGCAAGAAGTTAATGAGGCTAACGTGCAAATGCGATTGTTTTCCCAAAGTCAGACCAGCGACGTCAAGAAATGGTTCAAAGATTTACCGACCGCCTCAGTCCCTAAACTTGTTGCATTCCAAATACGTTTTCTTGAGAGATGGGAGGTAAAGAAAAACCCTCTCCAAATATTGTCAGAATACGAGAATATAAAAAGAAATCAAGGCGAGATGGTACACGATTATTGCACCCATTTCAACAACCTCTACAATGCAATCCCAACTGAAATCAAACCTCCACAGGGTCTGGCATTGATTAAATTCCCTGATGGATTTGATGTTGACATGTCATACCAACTAAGAGAAAGGAATGCCACAACCCTAGAGGACATGCAGAAAAGTGCTATAAGTGTGGAGGCCAATCTTTTGGAAAAGAGGGCACAACAGAGGTCAGAAAGGAGAGTCACAATCAAAGAAGAACCTTCCATGTCAACCACTGATTCCAAATGGGATTCTATGGTCAGAGAAATGGAACTCATGCTGGAAAGAATGAATGTGACAGATAGAAATCCTCCAAGAGACAACCCACTAGCTCCCCAGGTTTGAAACCCTAACTTTAGGAGAAACCCTCCCCAAATCAGACAGAGAGATCCTAGAGATCAAAGAGAGCAAAGGGGTCCAGATCAGCAGATCAAACCTCCTTTACAGGAAAACTATGCCGATGAAGGGGAAGGAGTGATTGATGAATTGGAGGACACTCATATTAATCTCATGGGAATTCACGACAACGAGGCTATTTTCCTCACCCAAGAAGAGCAGGAACTCTTTCTGCTAAATCAAATAAAGGTAAGTGAAGAAGCTGAAGATGCAGAACAACAGGCCTTTGAGAATGCTATTCTGGAGGTACACCGACAGTACAATCTGCGTAGCAGGAAGACAAAAGGGAGTTCGAAGACAGAAGGGACTTCTTCCAAGAAGACGACCGAAACACAGAATATAGTCGAGCCCAAGAAAGTCCCTGAACCTTCTACTGAGAAGACTCCTGAGAAGACTACTGCTGAGAGGATTCCTGAGAAGAGTAAAGCTGACACTCCCTTGAAGAAAAACATCACCATTCTGAAAATACCATCACAGCCTAATGCTTCACATGTTAACCTGCCGAGTACTTCTGAGCCGAAGAACATGGCGGACAAATCAGAACTGATGAGCCAAGGTAGATCTCTTACACCCTTTAGCCTTGAAGGGGAATTGGCAAAAATAAAAATTCCCATCCCACTTACAAATTTTATGAACAGAGACGGGTATCGTTCATAGGTAATAAAAGCACTGGCCATTAATATTGATATAGGCACAAAGGCCTTAACCATTAGATCAGTGAATCATTCAGACACTGTGAACCTTGCTGATGATCATCCCGAACTCCTTTTCAGACCTGAAGTGGATGGTAGAGACGATACTAGAGAGGTTGCTCCTTTTTACATCAGTCTAAACATACACGACCTGATCTTTCATAACGCTATGTTGGACTCAGGTGCCTCCCACAATCTGATGCCTAAAGAAGTAATGGAAAAATTGGGACTAGAGGTCACCAGACCATACAAGGATTTACACTCATTCGACTCCAGCAAAGTTAAATGTTTTGGTTTTATTAAGGACTTTTGCATCACCTTGGTTCAGATTCCTACCAAGAGCATGGTTATGGATGTGGTGGTTGCAGACATCCCACCAAAGTATGGAATGTTGTTGTCCTTATCTTGGGGGGCTAAGTTGAAAGGAACCCTACAGCTGGATATGTCTTACGCCACTATCCCATTGTTTGGGCAACAAAGGAGGCTATACAGAGAAACACTGATGAAGTACATGGTCAGTAGCCAAGAAAAACCGCATAATTACCCCCTTTACTCTGCACATTCTGATTTAGATTCGTTCATCTTGTACAATGATGGTGATACGGAAGAGAAAGACATTCAGCTGATGGAAGACCTATCTGGTCAAGATGAAGGCCCAAAGAACATTGAGGTAGCAAAAATGAAGAACGTGATAACTGAAGAGTTACCTATTGATTTCTGGAGTATGGATTTTGATGGATCTGTGAGTAAAGAAGGAGCAGGAGCTGGAGTCTGGCTGCATAATCACAGAAACAGGTACTTAGAAAATCATTCCTACAAATTAAAATTCCAGTGCACTAACAATGTTGCCGAGTATGAAGCTTTGATGCTCGGTCTGAAGTTTTGAAAAAGGTTGGTGCCAAACAGATAATGGTAAGAGGTGATTCTGAGTTAATAATCAAACAAATTAAAGGTGAGTATGCTGTGAAACACCCACGTCTTAGAGATTATAGAAATGTTGTTCTTGATGCTTTGAGATGTTTTACTGAAGTGGACTTGCAGGTAATGCCGAGGGGACAGAATATTCTGGCAGACGGATTAGCCACCTTAGCAACCACCTGTAAGATTCCTTTCCGCTCTACTCGTCCATATATTGTTGAAGTGAAATGCAGACCAACAGTCCCCGACAATATCAGGTATTGGCAAGTGTTTGGTAATGATGACCAAATTGAAGACTTTATGCAATGCAAGAACGATTTTGAATGTACAAATATAGATTTAGAGAATGAAGATCAAAATGTAAATAATTTTGATTTTGAAATTGATAGTGTAAATACAATAGACTCAGGAGAATTAGGTGATGACAAATTGGATGCTGATGTTTTACAGTTGAAAAGCAATGTTTTTCCTAGAGGTCTTGTTCCTTTAGAAGATTTATTTGACAGTAACGATGTACCCAAAAAACCAAAAATCGAAGCTCATGGACAAGAAGTAGAAGAATGTAATATAGGGACTGAAGAGAAACCTAGGATGGTCAAACTGTCCAAATCCGTACCCCCAGAAAAAAAGCTCAAATACATTGAACTGTTCAAAGAATATTCTGATGTTTTTTCCTGGGGCTATGAAGATTTGAAAGCCTATGATACCAACATCATACAACACAGGATTCCCATAAAAGAAGATCAAAAATCATTTAGGCAGAAACTTAGGAGGATAAATCCCAAGTTGCTTCCTCTGATAGAAAAAGAGATCAAGAAAATGTACGATGCCAAGATCATAGTCCCGCTGCGTTTTTCCAAGTGGGTCTCTAATTTAGTCCCTACATGTAAGAAAACCTTGGAAATCAGACTCTGCATAGATTTCTGAAACCTGAACAAAGTATCACTGAAAGATAATTACCCATTGCCGAAAATTGACCACCTCTTGCAAAGGGTGGTCGGGTCTAGTCGGATATCTTTGTTGGATGGTTTCTCAGGCTACAACCAGGTCCTAGTTCACCCGGATGATCAAGATAAAACCGCTTTTACCACACCATGGGGCACTTTCATGTATGTGAATATGCCTTTTGGTCTGATGAACGCAGGAGCCACGTTTCAGAGGGAAATGGATATTGCCTTCGTGGAAGAATCGGGTAAGTTTATTGTTGTTTATTTAGATGATGTGACTATGTTTTCCAAATCTGATGATGAAAACCTACGACACCTTAGACGAGTTTTCGAGAAATGTAGAAGGTTTGGGATTTCGTTAAATCCTAAGAAGTGTCTTTTTGGGTTAGAAGAAGGCAAACTACTGGGACACATCATCTCTAAAGATGGAATCAAAATAGACCCCAACAGAATCGATTATTACTTCATCTCTAAATATGGATTCAAAATAGACCCCAGCAGAATTCAGGCCATACTAAAGTTAGAACATCTAAGAAACCTCAAAGAATTACAGCCTTTATCGGCAAATTAACTTTCTATGAAGATTCATTCACAATCTGGCATAACTCCTCCGGAAACATTACAAACATGCTGCAAAAGGACGTGAAAAATAAAATGGGACTCGAACGTATAACTTCCAAACAAGTCAAAACGAGCACTCACCGGCTTTTCCCAGCTTTGATCGTACGGGTCCCATTTTACTAAAGATTTCTATCTCTTTCTTTCGTGATCCGAACATACTATAGCAAAGGGTATTAATGTTAAAAAACAAATATGGCCGAACAACCCATAGACTTTTGAACAGCATTAAGAGATACGTTGCCCTAATCCATACCATCATGGAGTAGCCACCAGTTTCTGGCAAGATAGATCGACATTATGTTCCACCGCAGTAGCGATATCTTGACACAAGATAATGCCTTGATGAAGAAGGAAAATGGATTGTCATACATTTTAGAATACGATATAGAGATTAAGCCTTACAAAATTAATCAAAGCGCCAAGGCCTTAAATTAATGGTCAATTAACTTCCGTGCTCAAGCATTAATTTTCTAGATGTGGGTGATGAATGTGTTTTTGGTATTGGCGACTCCAAACGTTAGAGAGAGGTATTTCTAAACTCTACATGGTATGCATCTTACACTGCTTTACCATAAGCTCCCCCGGGTTTGACTAAGACTAAAGCTAGATTTTTAAAGGAAGGCTTAAATTCTCAGATTATTCAGAAGGAAATTCTAGATGGAAAGACTTCGCGGTGCATCTCAAGCAATTGCTTTACCTAAGGATGAAGCTGAGAAAGTGTTGCAAGAGTTTCATGAAGGAGAATGTGGCGGCCATTTGAACTAGAAGGTCGCCAAACCAACAAAGTAATGAGGCCGATTTACCGGCGACTTCGTCGATGTGTATCAGAAGGTAACAGCATGTCACCTGTGTCAATTGTTTGAAGGAAAAGGAAACTCCTTCCTCTACCACTGAAACCATTCGCTTGAGGCTCCTTTCCAGCAATTGGGGCTCGACTTCATTGGAGAAATGTTAACGACTGTATTCAGCCAAAGGATTGTGGATTCTTACTGTCACCGATTATTTTACTAAATGGATCGAAAGTGTTAATTGCCAGTAAAGCCACCGACTCAAGTATTATCAAATTTTGAAAATAATATTTCTTTGTCTCTGCTCTTTGCTTAGTCCTAGAAAGCATCTTATAAGTGACAATGTAATCGCTTTCTACGAAGAAACTCATAGATTTCTTTAACCAGTATCATTATTATTTTGGGAATTTCATACTACTACCCTAAGGGAATGGGTTGGTGGAAATATTCAACAAAAACTTTGGTAAATATCATCATCAAGAAAATATTTGCAGAAAACAAGAAATCATGGCACAAAAAGTTGGTGTTTTCTTTTTATGGGTAGATAGGTTGACCACCAAAAGGTCAATTGATATGTCACATACCAACTGGTCTGTGGTACAGAGGCAGTTTTCTTCTCACTTCTTTGGGGTCCTTTCATGAAGTTTTTTCTCGCCATGTTTCCATAAAGCCGATCCTAACGCATCATAGAGAAGGATCAACCAGACGATCCATTTGTACTCTTTAATTAGGAGGAAGTTAACAAACTCGTGCTGTTCAAGAAAACATCAAGAAGATCTTCTACAACCAACTAAGGAGGATGATTTTGAGTTAGGAGATTTAGTATTGAGATGGGATGCCATGAATGAAGACAAGGAAAGTATGGAAAAATTCTGATAATTCTGTGAAGCCATACATGATCCAAGTTTCATGAAACAATGTTTTGCTAAATAACGCTGATGGGTCAGTTCTGCCAGGAGCACCTGTGAATGCAAGAATGTTGAAACATTACATATCACCTCAGTAGAAGATTCGAGTTCACAATCTCCATTGTACATACCATTTTAATTCTCATTTTCATTGCATTTTCTCGAAAGTGATGAACATTATCGCTTGAAGGAAGCCCGTAAGAGAAGGCCCTAAGCCATCGATCATTGCTTCTTTCCATCTTTGAGAATAACAACACAAATAGTTTACTAGACGATAGGGTTCTCCGTGAATGACGTTATCAGATTCTGCATCGTGACAAGTACCATCCCCTGTGTGGAGTCAAAGGACATCACCCTATAAATTATGGGAATCAACTCATGACTTGGATCTATTCTTAGGCCCAGTAGTTTTGTTGACAAATGATTTTTCATTCTACAACAATTTGAGAAAAAAGAAAAAAGAAAAAGAGAAAAGAAAAAGAAAAAAGAAAAAGAAAAGAAAAAGAAAAAAGAAAAGAAAAAGAAAGAAAGAAAAGAAAATAGAAAAAGAAAAAAGAGAATCGAAAGAAAAGTTCATGCATTAATATAACTTGCACATACCTTTCAAGCATGGCCAAGTTTTAAATTTGATTTTGATAGGTTAGTGAATAAATCTTAACTTTAATCAGTTTCCAATCCTCGGCCGACATCCTTTAGTTAGATTAGTGGAATAAAATCAATTGCATCACTAATCCGGGTCAGATAGCCCTTAGGTAGAGGAATTCCTTAACCCAACAGTTTAATATAGGTTAAATGTCATAGGAAAATAGGTTAGAACATAGGTTAAGTTGTTTCATTTGTTTCCCACTCCCAATGAAAACCAAATTTTCCTTGACGTAAAATGTTACACCAGCGTCTCAATTTGCATAAGAATAGTTTAGTTGATGTCCCTTTGGTGGTGTCTATGTGAAAAGATTGAGAAAACCCCGTAAAAAGAATCCTATCCTAAGTTTTCTTAACACAGACATTCGCTTCCCGGGTTTATGCTCCATACACTTCAAAGATCCGTGACCGTGGGCACCTAGATTCATGCCAAATAAGATAGAGAATTCCGACCCCTCGACCGCTCTTTCTTTTTAACTGGGTCCGGAATGGCACAACATGGGCCATCCGACGGTCGCCTGTGGTGCGCTTTAAATAAACTATTATTACCGGATTCCTGCACTCTCGTCCGTCAGCTTCTTTTAATGGAAGCAACCGAATGAGATAGGCATAAGACTGGCAACCAAGAACGCATACGTGATCAACGGTTCAAGATTTCGACCCCCGAGCGTTCGGCGAACCAAAGGGGGCCAAGAATTGTTACTTTTTCTCGCGTGCCCTTGTCATACGTATGCTATCCTATTGGTCCGTTCTTATCCTATCGCTTATTCCATACTTCGCCACTCATGGACGCCATCTCAAATTTGTTCCACTTTTATCTTTGAGTGTATCCCATCCCATAATTGTTGTCCCTGCTACAAGACTCTCATCTTTTCCACTCATGACTAGCCCTTCTTTAAGGCGACTTTTACAACTAATAACCAAAATTTCTCCACGCCAATTCGTCTATATATTTTGCCATGCCATACATGCCATATCACCCCAAGTGGCTGGTTGTCCATTTATTACAGGATAACATATCCGTTATCCTACGGAATTGCTCTATCATCACCAAACCGAATTCAATTTAAATAAACTACTGCCTGTACTTCTTATTCCACGTTATTCCTCTATCGCATTGCAGTAATTTACTCTTTACGCCTTCCATTGCTTCTCTTCAATACCTTCATCCCGGCCAGTCAATCACCACTAACTTCAAGCTTTATTTGCGTGCATCAAGGCGTAGATGCATGCCAGTTAAGATCGACCAAAGGAGCAGAAGAGAACTTTTCTTCCTCCTCCTCGGTCTAATTTAAAATCCTGCTATCGATGAAGATAGATTGATCGCAGATACCATTTTCTACTGTGAATTTTCAGACCTCCATGGTTCGGAGGTGTTTCATCAGAGTGATGATATTGGGCTCTGGGAGTCCATTTTGCCCCTGTACCTTTTTCCCCGCATACACCACTTTCCCGAATTCAATCTCAAATGCCGCGTTTCCATTATATTCTTGAACAGAGGGTCGTCGTCTCCTCATCCACAGACGTCCTGTTCTTCATCACTCCGGAAGACATTGACCAAATGATGAAAATATTCTGTTGATTATGTGTCTCCCTTCAACCTGGAAATCTTTACAGAGTTGTATCAAAAGATTAATTTTCCCTGTGAGAGCCTAACCGTGAGTTGTTCTTTCCCACCTCTGCTCATTTCCCTTCCACCAATCCACCTTAAACATCATCCATGTTCTCCACCAAGGGAAACCGAATCATTTCCTCTCTTTGGGATCTGTTAGGATACTATTCTAATCAGTAGGTAGATGAGCCGATTTGAGCCTTTATCCATTTTCCACTGATAAAACCCACCACACGCTTCGATTTCAAGATCTTCTTAATAACAATATCTTTTCACGAATACTCGCGGAATTTGGCAATCGGCATGTCTATATTCTTCATATTGGCCCATGTTTGTTTTCTATAAGGCGTGATAGTTCCGCTTTTCTGCATGGAAAATGGATGCAGATGGAAGGTCTCAGCCACCAGAAGGGAGATCTTTGTTGAAGCACAATTCCATTTATATAGCTTCGAGTATTTATTGATATTTTTTACCACCCTGTGGTAAGTATTTTGAGTGGCAGGCCCGAGCCATGATCAAACGACAAGGTCCAGAGAATCCTACATCTCTCGGACAATGCAAAGACAGGATATTGGTTCTTGTATCAAAATCGCACTGAGATCAGAGTTTTCGGGTGTTAATTGGCACCTTACAAACTACCAAAATATGTGCCTAAGAATCTGGCGTTAGAGTATATAAGTCGATCATGAATTCGTGATGACATTCATTTGTTTCCCTCATATTAAAGCACTGAGAGTCATACATATTGGCTCTTTCTATCTCTGCAGAATAGTTGAGGCACCGGGAAGAAGTCGAAAATGCTGGGAAAGAAATGAAATTTTATGAGTTTCCATGGCACTATGATCCATGCGGATCATTTCAGAAATGTGGGTAAAAAAAACATCCTCCGCGACGCTCATGAGTCCAAGCCCGAATTGAGGTACCCGCCAACCAAACCGTGGTGGATGCCCCGACACCTTGGTTGAAGTGAATGGTGTCTCAAAAACCGTGGAACCAACTACCACTTGCCGTGTCCCTATGAAAAAGGCCTCGACAAGAGTTTTCTCCGCTTGTAACAGAGGTATCATCAGAATAGTTCCAGATGCATACTAAGAGTCCAAAGACAGTTTCAACGCCTGTTCCGATTGTAGAACAAGAAGCCTAGCTTACCATAGTAAGAAAGCCGATCATTCCACCCTTTTGTTCGAGCCTCCTTTATCAGTGGCATCATCCCAAAATAGCATCAAGAAATCCAGCTGCATTCACCTCTGACACTCTCACCAGCAAGACTGGCCCAAATTGAGCATCTTCGAAGTACGACATCAAGAAGAAGAATCAAACCTTACAAACAATACTTATGATCAGCCATAAACAAACGCCGACACTGACAACAAAGATAGACTCCGGCCTCGCAGATTCGACATTTAAATGGAAGGATGCACATGGCCTTCCAAGAAAGCGTGTCTCAGATCCCAAGGTGATCTCGGACTACAAAAGGGCCACATTCGAATTCCAAGCAAAGGACGCACTCCAATGTGACGATGGATCTATCGAAACAGACAGGAGAGATGGTATTCCACACGCTGGCACATGCTTCAACTTCAACAACAAAATTCGAGGTGTCACTCAACAATTCTCAAATACTTCAAGCCGAGGCCATCGCCCTTTGCAAAGGACAACAATTAAGACTTGGATGAGCCGGTCCTCAAGATCGTTTATGATCCTTCGAACGTCAAGGCCGCAGAGGAGATGATAAAGAAAGAGAATGCAGACATCAGCCCTTGAGGAAACACTGAAACTCCACTTCACGTAAGAGACTCACTAAAAGGTTAGAGATAGTGTAGAAGGAAGCAGAAGATGAATGTTTAAGCCGCCATGGATAATGCTCACCTACATGAATGGTGATGGAGAGATTATTGAAAGAGAAAGTGCAACAGACGTCAATGGAAGGCATTCTATTGAGTGATATCCCAATCACAGGATTGAGCACAACAACAGTAACAACAACCCATTTGCAAATACCGCTGACACCACCGTATGGACAACCGATCTCACCAAATCCATGGAGAAAATGAACCTCAAGATACATAAATCAGCAAGTTGAAGAAGGAAGTTGAGAACCTCCAGTATTCCAAACTTCTTTCCAAACCACTCTTATCCAAAGAAAGCAGTAACCCAGCACCAGAAGCAATTCACAGCCTCCAAAAGGAGATAAAGGGCAGGAAGACTTCTATCTAAGTCGAAGAGAATTTATGGACATACATCACAAAGTCCATAGTTGAAATATGGCCCATGATCCAAATCATGTTTTGAGCAGACGAAGCTGGTCCAGGAGAAAACAAGAAATTGAAAAGATCAGAATAGAATTAAGAGATAGACCAACTCAGGCAAATGAAATCATCAAATTCCTAAATTCTAAAACCTGATAAGAGCTAGAAGAGTTGAAGATCGGTTGATCAATTGTGAACCATCCTTGAGGTCAAGAGTTTCCTGACCAAGAGGGATTATTGCCTCAACTAGAAGAAAAGGTTCAGTCCATGGATCGTGTAAGGCATAAATTCTTCACAAGATCGAGGCTCTCCTCCGTACAGCAAGGTCTCGTGCCCCAAAAGTTATTAGTCGATAAACTGATGACACTGCATTACAAAAGTGTAACTAATTTGATTATTAATTATAATTAGTTTAATATTATAATCCTAAAAATTGTTTCTTTATATAATGTTAACTAAATTAATTATCATTAATTAATTGTTCATAATTGTCTATGGTTATTTAATTATTAATCAACTCTTAATTATGTGAGTAAAGAAGAATTAATAGGCTGATAATTTAATTTTTTAAAACTTACGTATATGAGTGGATAACAAACATTAAATAAAGGATAAGAAGCATTAATAAATGGATAAGATATTTAATAATGGGATAAGATATTAGGAAGGGAGTAAATGAAGGGAAGTCAGCTGAAGGGGATAAGGGGGAAAGGAGTTGGAGTAGAGGGGATAATTCTACGGGAGTTGGGGATGAATATTGGAGCGGGGGATTGGCAGAGGAAATTTGGAGTGGAATTGACACAAGTAACCTATTGTTGGGGTTTTGGCACAGAGGGCCAGGATATCCAGCGATATCCTAGGCTAGAGCCAACTAGCTCAAGCAGGAGGTCGGGCTTTGGGTAGTGTTCAAAGAAGGTGAAGGAAGGAAGCCATGGAGCAAATAGTAGCATCAGTTCCTGTGTAAGAATTATGCATTGTTTTGAATTCATTTGTTATTAAATCTTATTATATTGATGAAAATTGCATACGAATGAGTTAAATTAGTAAAATTTCATGAATGATATGGAAGTTATTGTTATTTCATTAATGTGTTATGAAATTAGTTATTTTATCAAAATAAATTGATGTAAATGTAAATCCAGCCATTACATTTGGTACCAGAGTCTCCGCTCAAAATATCGAACCAAGGGCCTACCTACCTACCCGATTTAGTAATGGAATTGTACCAAAAATAAATAAATTTGGTAAATATAAATTTGGCCTTAAGGGCCAAGTTCCCACCAAATTCCTCCGCTTTAACCTCAAGAACCAAACCAAACAAACCATATAAATGATTATATAAAACAAATTTAAAATATATATATAAATGAAAACAAGAACTGAAAATGTTAAAAAAAAAAAGAAAAACAAAACGAACAAATCAGTCAAGTGAACTGCCAAACAAAGTTATATCTCTGCTACAGCCTTTATAATATAAACTTTCCCACTTTCAGTTATCATATAGATATATCATTGGAGAACAATGATGAGTAGTCATTTCATAGTAAATAACCTAGGCACATAGCCTTTTATATCTCCACTTTAAAAGTGACTCCTCTGTTTCTAATGCGTTTAATAAATTTTAATTTAAAAGTAATTGTAATAAAGTAAAGAATCGAATAGCATGAACTTTGAAGTACGGGATTAGATTTCAGTTTGTGCATTGTGATAAGCAATGAAGTAAAATTAGAAGCAAAAGTGACACATAATGATTGAAAGGGTAAAGCCATTAGAATTTTCATGCGAAAAGAAAAGAAAATGATAAATTGAGTTACAAAAAAAATAATACCTCTTTCTCTGCATAGCAATCTTTTATCGATAACATCTTTGGGCGTAGGAGTCGAACCCGGGTATGTCATAGGAAAAGGAAGAGCGTCGTCTTTACTGAGTGAACTGTCATTATCTCCGTATCGATTTTCCTTGGCATTGACCCTTTTGGCAGTTTGATTTGAGTTAAAACCAGAGACAATGGATATTGTATATTCTACTGATTTGTGCGATTTGATCTTCCGGTCTTGAAATTTTGGTAACCGGTAATCCAGCCAAAACAGTAGATATCCAATAATAATAATAATAATAATTTTATGATTTAATATCACATTCAGCGTTATAGATTATCTACCTACCTGGCCTGTAAGAACTGCAAGTTCTCAGTCATCTCACGGAGAAACACCGCCTCAGATTAATCATATAACCTGCATGCTTCTAGCGGGTGGAAGATAGAACAATAAGCTGAAGGACCACACTTATTTAAAAACCCTCAAAATTCAGATCCATATTACTTTTGTGAGCAAATATGGCCTCCAGAGAATACTTCAGTGCTTCTGATGCTCTTCCTAGGTCACGAAATCCATCAATTAATATAGCAACACAATCTGATTTGGGAAAATGGCCTTCTGTATCATGCGTTTCCTCATCATTACAGCCACATCACCTCCGTTCAGGAGCATCTGATCAAAATGCTATACACCGTGCCCTTGGCTATCCCTCTCTCATTTGAACAGAAGCACTTGTAAGCATGGCCAAAATTCAACAACTTCTCTGCATACTCCTTGTATAAAGTATTTCATTCTGATTGGTGATAGGGACCAAAACTATCGCCTTTGTCTGGGCCTTCGTCCCAGGATAAAACAAGCCAAGCCAAGTCTCGCAACACTACTTCCTCTGATTCTTTAGTAGACCTTTCCAGGTCAGTGTCTTCAATCCAAAGAATAAACTTACCCCCTCTGGACCTGGAAAATAAATAGTTGAAGAGGGCAGTCCTGACGCCTCCGACGTGAAGATTTCCAGTAGGAGAAGGGGAAAAGAGGACGCGCACACCCCCGGATTTGGCGACGGAATCATTGTTGTCGGGAGCTTTATTCGCTGCAAGGGTCACAAACCTTGCCCTTGACCTTTGCGCATCCGTTCTTCCTTAGTCAGAAGATAGAGAGGAAAGAAGAGAAGCCTGAAAAGCTTATCAAAGGAATTTTTTTAAATGGGGCTAGTCCCACAACATAGTTAAAAGGAAAAGTGATTCCCCAAGGTTTACAACTGCGTGACTGAACCAGAAAGGGAAAGTAAAGACAGATCGCAGTTCGAGCAAAAGAGATATAAGCGGTACCTGGAACAATGTCTCAATCCAACCTGATGAAATCCGTCATCTGACCATCGTTCACCTCGAGTATGTCCTTCACCACTCGGACATGTCAACGCGTTCTGAAGCTTTGATTTGTGAGTTTCTCCAAAGACATGGCCAACTCCATGGCATAAACGGCTTTACCCTTCTGAGAGTTGTCAAAATCCATGATGGTAGGCATCAAAATGAAGTGTAGTGATAAAAACTCCCACCTCTTGCCACACAAGAATACACGAGTCATGCATGCGAACACAACACATGCCACATGCCAACACCCAAATGCCTCACGAGAAATAAAACGCGGATTTCCTTATGGTCAGTAGCATTTTTTTATATATATATTTTTTATTTATTTTATTTTAATTTTATATTTATTTTTTTTAAATTTTACTAAATTTAATTTCATGGTTTAAATCGTAAATTTTTTATTTATTTATTATTTTATTATTATTATTTCTTAACAAAAAAAAAGGGATAAGGATAAAAAAATAAAAATATTTAATATAAAATCCAAATCAAATATTCGATTAAAGTATGATTATGAAGCTAATAAATTTATTTAGCTTAATAAAAAATTAGTTTATTAGTTTATTAAAATATTAGTTAAGTTTGAATAATATAGGGCTAACAAAAGAAAAATTTATGGAGTCCGTGGGAATTGAGGCCCGAACCTCCCCACCGTGCAAAGATTTAATAATGGTCACCCTACCAACGCGCCATGCGTTGTTTCTTTTACAAATAATTTCACAAATAAATACTTTAACTGTTATACCCAAGACCACATGCCAAGCTATCAAGCGCCAAAGACATAAATGGAGGATCCCACAAAGGAACGTATGTTCTCAACGCGACGTCTTAAGAAGAACACTAACACCGAAAGGTACATAGCGTTGGTGTACGCATATTGGCATAAATTAATAAACTTAAGGTCGGAAGTCACTTTTAATCAAGTTGTAAGCGTAAATTAAAAGGGGTCAGACTAGGACAAACAGGAAGGAGGCGACATATGAACTAGGAGAGTAAGCCTAGGAAGTGGCGAGTAAGGCGCAAAGCTAGCGTAGCTACGGGGCAAAGGAACCAATAGTTATTTTCGTAGGGGTGAAGAAATGAAGCTTAGATGCTTAAACATAACCCTAACCTAGCCAATCCCCTAATGGAGTAACATCTGTTTACAGACAAGTAAAGAAAACTTACGCCTAACCCTATTTCTAAGTTTAAGTAGCGCCAATTTAAAACATCCTGGAACTCACCCTGACAACTTTGGTTGATGCAGGTCAAAGCACACAGGATGGTCAGGACTCGAGGGAGTCGAGGCAGGGGAGAGTTGTCGCAAGCACCTCCACCACCACCAGCGCCACCACCACCATCACCCGAACTAGCCCTCATATTGCGCTCGTTGGAAGCCATCAACGAGACTTTAAAGGGGCGACAACTAGCAGGGACTGAAGTGGAACCCCCACTGTCTATAATGGGTAATCCAGAAGCATCAAGGGATTCAGGGGGAGGACCTCCACCCGAAGACATCACACGAGAATTGCATAAGATCAAACTTCCGGATTTTGCCGGAGGTCGTGCCAGTGAACGCGCAGAAGCATGGTTGGAAGGCATGACAAAGTGTTTTTCCTTAAGGGACTATGCATCCAACTCAAAGGCGAAGATCGCCATTTTTCAGTTAAGGGACAGCGCCCTGAATTGGTGGGGCAACCTGGAAAGACAATTGCACCTTACCCCAGACAAAGTATCTTGGGAACTTTTTGAGGAAAGGTTCAGGAGGAAATATCTACCGGTGTACTACGAGGAACAACAGGTTGGGGCATTTTATGCCCTAGTACAGGGGAACAAAACGGTAGAAGAATATGAGATCAGGTTTATGGAAATGGTCAAATATATGTCGTATTT
>SNQJ01S0211575.1:0-15892 GCA_010110895.2 Picea sitchensis | reverse complement strand
GAAGCTGTAGCTACCTTTGGAAGTCATTACTTCCCTTGAACAATAACTATTGATTATTTCTCATATATTGTGCATGGTGTATTGTGGTGTATTAGTGTAACTCTTATACTATTGTTCATTGCTCATTATATATAATTGAATGGTTTAAGTATAAGTTGAAAAATGTTTAGAAATTGTACTTGATACTGATTCACCCCCTTCTCATTGTCAACATTGATAACCCTCAAAGGCACTCTCTTGCATTAATCTTTATTATTATTGTTTTTAAATAGATATATTTCATCGCTCTTGCGACGAATAAAATTGTCGATAGTGTTGATAGTTTGTCGCAAATATAGAGGCTTCGTCTCTCTTGCGATGAAATATCGTTACCGTTGATGATACCTTATACTTGAATAGTTCGTCGCAAGAACTACTTTGGTAGTCTCTCTTGCGACGAATAATATCATCGATTGTATTGATAGTTTGTTACAACTATTGAGGCTTCGTGTCTCTTGCAATGAACTATCATTATCGTTCATGATACCTTATCCTTGAATAACTCGTCACAAGAACTACTCCAATCATCTCTCTTGCGATGAGCGCCCTAGGTCATCCCTCTAGCGATGAGCTCCCTAGGTCGTCGTTCTTTCCACGACCTCCTCCGGCCATCACTCTTGCGATGACTATTGTAGGTCGTCTCGCTTGCGACGACCTCCTTGGTTCGTTTCTCTTACGACGATATCCTAGGTTTGTCGCACTTGACACGAAACGTGAGGAGACATTTGGGGGGCCCAATATTCATCACAATTCCCACAACATAACATCACAAGAGCGTCGAAATAGCCGTTGCAAAATGACCCAAATTTACTAGTGAAGGGAGACGATGTTCTGAATTGTCCAAATCAAAAGTGATGAGGCATGAGTTGGAAGGGTCAAATCCCCCCAATGTGGACNCCACAACATAACATCACAAGAGCGTCGAAATAGCCGTTGCAAAATGACCCAAATTTACTAGTGAAGGGAGACGATGTTCTGAATTGTCCAAATCAAAAGTGATGAGGCATGAGTTGGAAGGGTCAAATCCCCCCAATGTGGACAACAAGGATTTCCTTTGTGAAGGGAAAGTTTGTAATACCTCGAGTACATGCATGGTTGCAGGAGATTGAGCCAAGTCATCTACAAAGCTATAACTATGTGCTTCCTTGGTATGTGGGATATGAGTAGTGCACCATAGAGATTCTCTTGGTACAATGGGGTAAGGTCACCAATGGGATGCAAGATCATTAAAGGGGGACCTACTAGTAATTAGGGTGTATCTAATTTGGTTGAAATAGTTTCGAGAGGTGTGTCATATTGATGCCCGTGAGTTTGAAGAAGAAAGTCCTTCTCATACACCATCAAAATGTAATGGGTTGCAAAATTTCTAGGTTGAGCTTGTCCCGAGTTAGGGTATTGACCCATATGTTGGGAGGAAGGCCTAGATTCTTGCTACATAGAAACCACTCCTTAATGAGGGAATGGGTTATGTAAAATTGTTGTTGGTGGTGGTTGAGGGAATTTTTTTGAACTTGCAAGGCACCCTACAAGGCAAGGAGTCCTTGGGTGTTCATAGAATCCTTCATCCTTTTGAAGTTAACGATTTGAAAGAAGTGGAAATTATAATGTACATACTCACCACATAATGTGTAGGGGAAGTTGTTCAGGAGGTTGTTGTTCTTCCCCTATCATTGTTGGCCATTATTATTGCTAGTATTATAGTTTTGATTACCAACATTAGGATTGCCCCTCATTAGGGGATTTTACTGTTGGGGGTTTCCCCCCTGTCCTTGGATTGCATTGGCTTTATTTTTTCTCCTCTTCTTTGAATTTTTCTATTGAGTGGTAGTGTTAACCATATTCAGTTGTTCAAATGATTGAACCTATTGTATAGGAAAAGGTTGGACAAAGTTGACATCAACCTGTTGTTTCCTTGTGGTGGAATAACATTGGGTTATGGGGGGCCACATAAAGGATAATATAGATTATTCTATTGTGGAGGTCCATATGGGTTGTACGATATTGAGGGTCCTCCACTACAACCTAGTTTGCATGAAGGCCCATGCATATGCCCAAGAATCTCCACACTTGGTTGGGGTAAGGAATTCATGGTCTGTGTGGGGTTGTGCCCCCCAATTATTGGAGGAGGAGGAGAAGGAAATGAATGATTGGGTGCATAAAGTCCATAGTAGGATGGTAACATGGTGCTCCTCCAAAGTATTTTATGTACTAATTGGTGCCATATGAGGGTGTAATATTACCATAGGGATTGAGGTGGGTCATGGACCTAATTAGCCTGTTCGTTGAATGGGATGTTTTGGGTTTCTCTTGAAAAAATGGCAGAGGCCAAGGAGCATTAGGGATAACAATGTAAAGGTATATATACTATGAGTAGATCAATTCAAAGTGTTGGGATTTGGTTATGACGTCTTCTTCAGTTTGTGGAATTCTGGTAGCCACATCTTTGGAAATATGGGGAACCAAGGATTTTAGGAACAAATATAGGTGTAGTTCTAGTGTGGTTTCAATTTTACATATACTTCTTCTTTGGTGCCATTCACGGATGTGGTTTGTGATATTAGTAGAAGTTGTTTGGTGAAACTTTGAGAGGATTTATAAACTAGTGTCATGATGTATTGGTAACTGAAAAAAGGATAAAAAAGACTTGGCTAAGGATGCGAATGTCGCATGGGACCCTGATTTTTTCTCCACCTACCATTTCGTGGATTGACCAATTAAGGTTCTTTGAAATAACTATAGGTGGATTGAATCATTAATGATGCTATTGGATGAGCACCATAAGTGAAATTTCAAGACATGGTTAGTTGGGTCTTCACCTAGTTTCCTGTCAAACTTACGAATGTTAGATGGAAGTTTGTTGGGCATGTTTAGCCTAGCAAGATTCTGTGAAATTGTGTCAATGGTGAGTTTTTTCAAATATGGGATATTTAACAAAGCCAAATATGGTAGGTTTTATGGTCCTGCCATTGTATGTGATGGTTAGGTTCTTGAGGAGGAAGGGATATTGTATGGGTTGTAGGGAGAAGTTGCACCGAGTAAGGTGGAATCAAGCAAGGCCAAAATGAGCACCAATGAATGCAAAGGTGAGTGGGTAGTTGAATTGGAAAGGTGGTAAAGATAGTAATACCTCCCAACACTGGTGAGAGTCCAAGCAAGCATCTGGAACACAGGGGAGGTTGTGGGTCCCCTATGGTTCCAAACTAGAAAAAGTGTGTGTGACTTGGTGAATTGACATGATAAATAATAGGTGCTTTTCAATAACAATGAATATGGCCTACTTTAAATAAGAACAAAAGATGCAAATGGTTAGAGGTAAATTAATACAACACACATTAATCGACTGTAAAGCAAAATGTGTTTTTGGGTAGGGTGGGATATTTCCTATGTGGGGGAATAACAAAAATAAAAGGAACATGTCACTGGGACTTTAAATATCTCTCGAAAATGGGGCATGAACCCACTGGAAGAGAAACTAGTGAAGTTATGAAAGATCAGTTATAATGAAGGGTAAAGGGTGCATATCCAAAATAAGGTGGTGATATTATCAATATCCATTCAAAATATGACCTAGGTGCACTTGCAACCCACAATTTCCACCTCTGTAGAAAAGTATTAGTTTTTGGCCACTAGGTTACCTTCGTCAAGTGAAACAGGGGACTGCCAATCTCAAATGATGGTCATGGGATGGGATGCCTAACAAGAGATGGGTGGCTCAAGAAGGCTCATGTGGAACAACCAGAACTAAGCTTCACTCATTCATGGGAAACTCCCTACCTTATGGTGTAAGAACACTTGGTTAGAAGGATTTGAAGTTCCCTAAGTAGTCAACCACTAAGTTTTTGATGAAAAGAGATAATGTTTTTTTTTCGTACCCCCAAAATCCTAACTTAAACTAAAATTTGTTTTGTGACCTCTTGAGGATGATTTTAGTGCATTCTTAGGGTTGTGTGTTTTTTTGGGGGGATTGGGGTCATGGACCAATCCCATTGCTTAAGGGTGCATTTAAAGGATATTTTGAGAACACTAAAGTCTTTTTGATCCTCCTAGACCACTTGTGGGTGCAAGGAAGAGAGAATACTTAGAAAAAAGTGAACCTTTAGATGCCTTCATGTGTGTGAATGTGCTTGTGTGCAAGGGTGAAAGTGTGGAAAAAATGGTTACGATTGGATTTGAAACATGTGGATGTCGTGGGGTTCATTACTCTTCCTTTAATTAACCACTATTTTTTTTTTCAATCCTTTCATAATTGGAAAAATAATCATAGATAGTAAAAGACATGGAAAATTTGTGGTTCTTTCCAATCCTTAACTTCCTAAGTGTTCTTTGAAAACATATGAAACTTCCCTTGGTTGTACAATGATGTGGACAATTGGGGTCCTTTCAAATATTTATCTCCCTAGTGTTTTTATTTGCAATAAATGAAATGAGGTGCACAAGTGCTTTGGCCTCACCTAGTTACTTATTTGATTTTTAAAAAACTTTGGAAAAAAATCAAAGGAAATATTTTCACATTTGGGGTGCTTACTAGTCACTTTAATCTACTCCCTATGTTTTCTTTGCAATGGATATGGATAAGTATTATAAACACCATTCTATTTTACCAAGATCACTCAAGGGAGTGCAAGGTGAAGATCATAATTTCAGGTGGACAAGAAATCTCCTAGTCGCGAAAAGTAAAGTGATTGATTGGATAAATCTATCTAAGAGTTCATATGCTTTAACTAGCCATCCATGTGGCAAGACAAAATAGTTTGTGGTTATTTTTATATTCCCTAGTCATCTATATTTATCTAATTTACTATTGAAGAATGGATTCAAAGTGGGATTTTCCAGGTTACAAAGTGAAATCAAATAAAATCTAGACCCCTATTGGTAGGTGAGGGTGAAAAACAACCTCAGCCTAGGAGAAAAGAGGGTCTACGTGGGTCACTGAGGTGACAATTGCACTGATATGCATAGACCACATAGAGGAAATGCAACAGTTGCATGCCCATATTGTGCACCTATGCATGGTTGTTCTTTTGAAATCCACACATAGTCTGTTTCTGTGGACGTAATAAATTTAACATAAACACAAACATGCTAATTCACTTTAATGAATAATTTAATAATATCATGTAGCATGTTTATATATATATATATATATATATATTTGATTGCTAGCATGTCCATGACTCGCGTGACTAGCACGTGGCTAAGAAACTGCAACCAAGGGGCATCTAAGCCGTCAAAATCACCGCGGATCGCACCCGACCTGAGCCACACCAACCCTTAGATGGTTGGATTTTTTTGTGTCTCCTCCCAAAGGGTTTGAACCTAGGTCGCCATGTAGAACAAGGCCCATCGAAACCAATCATGCTAACGATATTTGACATGTTTATGTTATAATTTAATAAAACACTAACTTCTCTTAATTTTTTTAGTATCATTATCTTTTTTCTCTTTAGAATTGATATTATTTAAATAGACTTATTTCTCTTTAGAATTGATCTCTATTTTTTCTTATTGATATTATCTTATTTCTCTTTAGAATCCATCTTTACCACATTTCCTTATAATTTTTTCAAGAGACTTACAACTCCCTCTAGACTTCTATATAGTTCTAGGCTTACTTTTATTTCTATCTTGGGTAAAACTTCTCACAAATAAGGCATCCCTATTGAGACCCTCCATGGATTTTTTCATTGTTTCTTTTGATAACAATGATGCAACTACATCTTCAAACTTTAATGTAGATTAGATAGTTCTACCAATGGTTACAACTAGGTTATCCCATGAATATGAAAAAGAACATAACACGGTAATACACTTATATTTTTTATTCATATTCATATCAACATAAGTTACTTGACTTACCATAATATTAAAAACATTTAGATGCTCCATCACAAAGTCAATAGCATTCATCCTAAGGAGGTATAATTTTTTCCGAAGAAATATTTTTTTTACCATGGACTTTGACTGACACAAAGCCTCCGACTTCTCCCATAGGCCCTCAACACTAGATTTTCCTAAGATATTCAACAACACTAAATATGAAAAGTGACACAATTGGTAGTACTCTTCACCTTCCTATCTATATTTTTACAATCTTCTTTTGTTATGCCCTTAAGTTTGTCTCCAAACACAACAAACCATTGATATCTATCCACAAGAAGATCTTCCATCTTCAACTTCCATAACTCAAAGTTCTAGCTGTTAAATTTCACTGTCTCTATTCTTGAGCTACTTTCCATTTTGTTTGATGCAAGATTCAACCACGAAAAGCTCCGACTCAAGAGTAGGATTATGCATACCCAAGATACCCTTTTTCTTCAAAAAATAGAAAAAACCTAGCAACAAAGGCATCCCCCCGGAAGCCAATAACCTCAATTTTGATACCAAATGAAGAGATTGATAAACCTTTTCAATAGAAACAATACTAACGAAATCTTAAAATATAAGAAAATAGCGGAACATTCATACATAGTATACATAAGATTTACCCTAGGAACCTTAACCAAGAAAACCAATAAAATGTAAGCCACACTTCTTTCTCATCGTATTAACTTAACCATTCATGATACAATTTTTAGATTTTCACAACATCTATTAACCCTAATCCACTAACCATGATTATATTATAACCCTAATCCCTTAACTAGAATTAGATTACAATGGGTATCAAACCATGGGATGCAATCAATCTAGAACTCCATAACTACACCTATAACATCCTATGAAAAATAAAAATACCAGAAAAACATTTTCTCTGTAATCATGACTCTAAACCTTGCAAAAACGTGTTGAGATGTATAGTTTATACTTACAAAGAACACCACACATCTAACACAAACAAAATTTCTAATTTAATTTTTTTGTTAAATGTTTAATATTTTTCTTAAAAACCATCTATATGTTCGATCTATTTATATCCTCATAAATTTTCTTTCATTTCTAAATCAACTACAACCAACAATAAAATCAATTTAACCAATTTAATATTTCAAACTATGTTATCAATTTAACCAATTTAATATCCTAAATAAAATTACATTTATATTTCAAACTATGTTACCAATTGCATTCTCATACAAGACAACAAGAAGAATTCAACCATCTATTTGTATATGCCACGCTTTGATACATGTGCATCTCATATCGATGCACATGGAACATAGACATAAATGGCATAAAAAGACACAATGATCTTGTATTAGCCCATAGTGTACAACTCTTCAAGCTTACAATGTTCGTTTGACTAGTTTGCATAGTATAAAAACCAAGGAAGTAATTATATAAATGGTACAACTATCTTGTCAATCTATAACATTACTTGAACCCCAAGGTCGACATCGACAAATAATTTAACATTGTCGTAATGTTACAACTAACATGTCAACTACTAGTATTGACAAGTAATGTTAGAACTAAACTTAGATCCATTGCTAAGTATTCACAATTTTAAATTACATATTATAAGCCTTTAATTGTTTGTGTAATATTTTTATTATAATATTGTTCATATTTATTATAACTAGCACAGTCGTAAATTCATGGTTGGTGAACGCTGAAAGGTTTTAGTTGGCTCAAAAAATGAAAGACGGTCATAAAATGAAATGTGGTTATAAAATGAAACGCACGGCTGCACATGACACGACATTACCAAACCTGTCTGTAACAAAACCTTAATCTTTGTTAATCACTCAGACGTGGCAATCAACTAGCCACCATAGTAAATTTTAAATATGATCAAGTAAAAGTAAAAAAATAAACATGTAAATTGATGCCTTTATAATAGCGAGGAAGTTAGTGGTTGAAATCACAACCATTGATTTATTGGGACGACTAAGAATATTCCATCAATATTTAATCTTGTCCATACAAAACTGATTAAGCACTAAAAATCTATTAAATGTGCCCATTATCAATAAATGTACACCTTTCGACATAATTATAGAATAGTTATTATTATTAAAAATATTAAGTTGATGTATAAGTTTTTTTTTTAAAAGATAAAAGCTTGTTTAATTATTTCAAGATTTTTGAAAACAATTATATTTATTATTAATAATAAAAAAGTTATAAAATACATAATTTTAAAAAACAATAAGAATTTTTAAAGCAATAAATATAATATAAATATGCTATATAATATTTAATAATAATAATAATTTAATTTAATTTTTTTTAAAGTAAGAAAAGACTATATTAATATAAAAAAAATGTATAACTATGTCTTATCTCTATTAGTTTCAAGAGATCTGACAATATCCTGTAATAAAAAAGAAACTGACGAGTATGTTTGCTCAGAGGGGAAACTAGGCTATAATAAGCATATTATGTCTAAAAGTATGAAGTGTATAGAACCTATTTTGCCATACATGATTATTAAAACTATTCTAAACATAAAAATCTCGATAAAAGAGGACTAAAAAACTGAGAAACATCTTAATCCTAGGATTATTCTGAATAGAAAAATCTCGATAAAAGAGGAATAAAAAATCGAGAAACATATCAATTCTTGGCATGAGAAACTNACTATTCTAAACATAAAAATCTCGATAAAAGAGGACTAAAAAACTGAGAAACATCTTAATCCTAGGATTATTCTGAATAGAAAAATCTCGATAAAAGAGGAATAAAAAATCGAGAAACATATCAATTCTTGGCATGAGAAACTTGAGGAAAGGATGGGCCTACTTCCTCTGGTCGAGCAATAGTAATCGAGGGTCCAGTTCATGGATGAGTTGTAGTAGAATGGAGGGTGCCACCATGACGCTGAGCAATCCAAGTGACCACCGAGAGAAGATATGCATTTTGTTCTTCTAGGGTCTCCATTCTGTGCTTTAGCTGACATAATTCATCCTCCTTGTGTAAAATTCTCAAATCCACCATGGTTTTGGTGTGCCAATAGAGCTTCAGGGTCCGAAAAAACTTAGAATTCCTTGTTCTGGTACAACCCAGACTAGGAATTAAATCATCCATCCACTGCTCAATTTCCTCATCATATTTGAACTCTTGGACGATCTTGAATTCAACCTCCAGCGTTGGCATTGTTTCCTGGCCCTCCTTGTTGAGTAAAAGAGATGGAATCCCTCCTCACAACATCTTTTCAAATATTTTCTGGATAAGACAAGATATGTGAGATTATCACCCTAATTTATAGCCTTATTGCAAGTTCAATTAACCTTCAAGCTATTAAACTTAAATACCAACTGCCATTTTTTATATCATTTATCAAATGCAAACTGAAATAAAGAAGTCTGATTTTTTTTAATAATAATTTAAAAACAAGAAGCAAAATCACATAATCCGATAGAATTAAGAAAGACCAAGAAAGTTGCAAAACCGTTAATGATTTTATTCATTCATTATGTAACATCCAATACACTTCACATACTTTCAAAGTATGGACCAGATGAAAGTATAGAAGCCTAAGGTAACACACACATAGACCACTGGTGCCTTCAAATTAGACCAAGAATGATGTAAAGATAANTGATTTTATTCATTCATTATGTAACATCCAATACACTTCACATACTTTCAAAGTATGGACCAGATGAAAGTATAGAAGCCTAAGGTAACACACACATAGACCACTGGTGCCTTCAAATTAGACCAAGAATGATGTAAAGATAATCCAACAGCTACAACTTGCACTCTGGAAACATATTCGAATTCAATGCTCCTTGGTCCTAGCTTTTCTTCACCTTCAACATACACTTATTAGAGTAATGTGTTCTTCCTTTTTACTTTTTTCCAGCTTACCTCCTTTTAATATCTCCAAGGTAGTTGAATCACTCAACCACTTTTAGTTAACTTATTAACTAATAATTAATTAGTTATTAGGAGAGATTCCAAGTAAGTTAATAATAATAATAATAATAATAATAATAATATGATAAGGGTACTAAATAAAACTAATAAGTGGGGACCCCCTAATTCAATTTAATGAATTAATAAACCATTTCATCTTTGTATCTTCCACCTTGAATGCATGAGATATCAATCTTGCCACATCATACAATCCATGTTGTTATCATGCATACGATAAAATAATCATAAGAGCCCCTTGTCACTCCATGTGGCAATTATGCAATTTATCAAAATCTATCCATTTCATAAATTTGTCCAAACATGAAGCATATAAAATATAAGGTTGTCCAAAACAAAACTCTCAAATATGAGCTGTCAAAATAAGCATGAGCTATCCAGAAATGATATGTTGTCCAAAAATAAAGTGCAAACAAGTCCATATACAAGTTCCAAAGAAATTAATCAAACTGATCATGAGAAACCATATTTACTGTGAGAGGATACCCCTCTCTTTCTATGACTACTCTCAACCTTTTCATTTTTTCTAATTGATGAATCTGCCTTAGGAGATTTATGATCATTCTCTTGCATATGGGAAGTGACTGAATGCGAAGATTCCTATGATGACTTTGACTTGGCTGCTGTTAATTTCTCTTCCTTAGGGTTTCCTTCAAGCTTAGTGATTTTGGCCTTATGATGGGCATGTGAGGCTTGGGGTTGAGGCTGCAAATTCCGATGTGAAGGGGGTAGTGGTGGCAGTGAGCCAGTGTACCAAGCATGAACGGGACGCTATTGTAGGTTATCAATATTTGTCCATCCTTGTGAGTGTTTGGGAGGAGGGTGCATAATATCTTGCCAACCATCTCATTCTAGAACAACTAAAGGATTGGAATTATGATTTGGACCTGGTATGCCAATGTTTGGGCATGGTTTCTTGGGAATAGGTGGAGGTCTGTAAGCTTGTTGGCCAACCAAGTTGAGGAACCATGTTTGTAACAATTGATTAAACTCTTCTGGATTCACATCAAAGTGTATAGAGAACCTTAATATTTTGTTTCCCCTTTATCAGGGACCCAATCCTCTACCTCTATTATTACTTATCCTTCTATGACTGCCTCTTCTGAAAAAGCTCATTCTAACACACATTCACAAATATTAGAACCAAAGAACAACTAATCCATCATCTAAAATTTTGCAAAATAATAGTTTAGACCTGGATCTATACATAACAATACATATGCATACATTCAATATGCATTTCACATTCCATAACTAGTAATTACTTAGAACAAGGATTTACAGGGCTCTTGGGACTCCATCATTAGGTTTGTAATGAGCGGAAAATGGTAAGTATGATCGGAAAGTGCAATATGGATTGTTCCTTTACTATGACTAGTTCCATCAAACCATTGTCATCAACATTTTGGGTATGAACCAGAGCAGAGATCAAACAAACCGAACACTTCCTTTTCAACTTATACAATTATGTCATGAAACACTTCTTACAATTATAATTTAAGCATGGGAATGAAACATGTATTCTGGTTGATGAACATGGATTTCAATGAACAAAAAATGTTAAGTATGATAGGAAAATAAAATGAACATACTTACATTACAATTATATCCATCATAATTCCAACAAGTAGAATTATAGTCATCATACAAGCATAGTGTTCAATAACGTCGATCTATCTCTCATTCCATAAATTACTCATTTTGAAAAAATAGTTGCAAAATGTCTCACAACAGTTCTATCATGGCTCACATTGTTCACAAAACATTCACTGTCACGTTCCGAGCATTATTCATTGTTTACAAATGATCAAAATCCATTTTTATCTCCTATAGAACACCAATTTCTGTCCTTAATCAACCATTATATATTATTTCCAACCATCAAATGTGAAACTTCAAGTAAACAGAGTCATCAAATATTAATTAAAACATTTCCTTTATCTACACTTTAAACGATCGATTTCATGACTTATTACTCGAATGTTAATTCTATTCAATCAGACCCCAAATTGAATCAAGCATTTATTTTCAAAGTAATGTAGACATGTATAATGCATTGATGATATCGATCGATATCACGATGTCATGCCCCTTTTGTGGCCATAGGTCACACAAAATCGAATCTAAGGATGGGTGAGCACCCTTAAGCATGTTGAATAGCAATGGAGAATAATTTGACTCAAAAATCCAACGACATCATTTGTTAAATGATTCAGACCAACAATTTAAAATAATATTCAACCATGACATAGGTGACACAAATTTCAAGGAGTTCAAATGTTATTTGAAACAATAAATGCTACCATAAGCACGGCCATTAACCTTGCGAGGCCCAAAGGGTCACTTTAAAAAAATTATTTCAGACTCTGGTGTGACCTTCAACCAAATTCAATCGTGATATGCAGAGGCAAAGTGATCTCTTTTCTTTTCTTTGTTCTCGGTCTTCAGGATGCGAACCAGACAACAAGCATAGTCAAGTCGACAAGGGTTTTATAGGATTATGGTTTTCGAACAAAAAAATGTTGATGAGAAGAGGGATTTGACCCAAAAACTTTTGCTTCGATCTTGGCCCGAATGCAAACTACATAAATAATCGTTTATTTTAACTAGGGTGTGCAGAGGGTCGCGTTATACTTTTATTTCAATAAAGAAACAATGCAGATTCAATATGCAACCACTTTACATGCAATACTAAATACCAAAGACCCATCAACACTAGACTTTGCCATTTTAATGCGCTATAGATGACCACAGACCAATCAATCAATATGGTAAATGGGAAATCGACAACCATAACTATGACAATCAATGAGTAAAATCATCCACCATACCATTCAATATTTTATGAATGCGTATCTACTAAAACCAGGAGCATAACAACTTCATTTTTTTAAAAACAGAGCACGAAAGCATAGAATGTCAAGCACAACATGTAGTTACAGAGCCAGGCATAAACTATGTTGGGCACATACCAATTTTGAAGGAAAAACATGACGTGGGAGGTGGATGCACATGCAAAAGGATCAACACGTGTAAGGAAGACACACATACAAGCAAAGAAACACATTTAAAACAAACACGCATGCAAAAGAGGAAGGCATGCGAGGCACACATGCAAGAAGACTTAGCCAGGATAGGCTTAGGGTTTTGGTAAGAGAATGTAATGACTCATAAGACAAAAATATGTATAAATAGGTACCTAGGAGGTCTAGGTAGGGGGTTGGGTTTGGTTCAATTATTCTCGGTCGGGAGTTCTGTTGTTTTGAGGTTTTGGAGTGGGAGGTCATGTTGATTGTCATTGTGTCATACTGTTACTCCGATCTATTTTTGTAAGTTGTTGAGATGATAAGAGGGTTGAGGGTAGATATTGAGGGTTATATCACAGGCTGAGGAGCCTGGTGCGATCTAGTCCGCCTCATTGTAAGATCTTGACTTGTTTTGATGAAGAGTTGTACTGCGTGCAATGCTATAGTTTTGGACCAAAGATAATAAAAGAACATAATAGCTAAATCTTTGTGGACATATCCCAGGAGGGGTGAACCATGATAGACCATGCATTATGTGACTTGATTTTATGTATCTTCTTGGTGTTGATGATTAGATGTTAGATAAATGAATGAATGAATTAGTTAGATATGCTATTTCACATGCATCAGTAAGAATGACAATATAATAAATCTAGATGTATGAGCTAGTAAATGAATGAAGATCACAAAGGGTGCAGTCATAGATATCCACTCATTCTCGTGCTGGAAGCACCTGAGCCTTGCAAACACCCCAAAGAACTATCTCGGGTGAGACTGCGCAGTGCATCTTGTGCGCTGTGTTGCCTTCTGGGTTACGAAGAGGGCCGATAGTTTTTAAGGAGGGTTTTGTTGGAAACCAAAGAAAGACTTGAACCTGGGTCAACCCAAGATTGATAGTTGGGACGAAGTATAAAACCAACAAACTATTAAGCAAAAATCACATTAGATGATAGGGAATTGAAACCCTAGTACCTGGTGTTGTGCGAGTTAAAAGGCGCCTTCGAGCGGTTGCTGCGGTTACCAAAGATCAACTTCTTCCAAACCATTAACGAATGCACCAAATGCAAAACCCCAAAATGGTAGCTCAAACAACAAGCTGGTGCATTAACTGCTAGTCACGTCGCGCTGGGGTGACAACCAACATTAATCACTTGCTAAACCCAAGGCAAGCCACGTCAAAACCTCAAGCAACTAACATGTGCCAAGTAAGCTCCAACTCATTCAGGATCACATGTTACCAACACAACCACCTACAACATTAACACCGTCGACAATATAACAATGTCCAACATATGTTATAAACATAACGTGGGTAGTATGTATACATGGTGTCTAACATGTATTCGAAACTTCGACATCAACTAATATATGAACTCCCAATACTTAATAACCATAATTAAGATCGTCGACCATGAAATAGAATGTTTATAAGATATACATGTTGGATCATACTGATACAATATGTAATGCATGTGCACTGTGGATAATATCCCATATGCGTTAAAACTTTCAAATTTTTTCCAAATACAAATCTTTAAGTTACCATAATTGTAACAACGAAATCAACACTACCATATCCTTGTAACTTGTATAATATGCATCAAACCATATATACATATAACCTGTGTAATATATATATATATTGCTATGTGCATATGTATACATGACATCCTTTTCCTTTCTTTTGATAAGTCACATTCAACATTTGTATTTAGAATTGAAAAAAATCAATGCCCAAAGAAGAGCTTTAATTTCCATTTGAAATCACACCTGTTATTACTTATTAGAGCAGGGAACTAAAACCAAACTCATACCAAAATAATCATCATGCAAGTGATCTGTAAGCACCAAAGACACCCATCAACAACATATAATTTAAGTGACTTCTCTTTCAAAGAAGCTCTTCTAGGTTATTTATTTGAATGAGAGGAGCTCTTCTAGGTTATTTATTTGAATAACACTATAAGGGTCCCCACTTATAGTTTATTTAGTATATATAATTTAAAAAAAAAGTGTATGCCTTGCAATTCTTTGCAGGAAGGTGTCTCTTTGACGTTTGAAGATTTTGAGAGTCAACACTCCTCAAGCACGAAATCGTGATAGAAACCAACAACATCAACAAAAGAAAGGGAGGAGCGAGGTTTACGACCACGAGGAGCCATGAGAAAGGGGGCCAAAAGAGAAGGAGAGCCGAACACATAACTTATAAATTATATAAGCAAGACTCACTTGAACAATTACCATACCTTCCCTCCAATGGATATGTAGCTTAATAACCTGAATTTCCTTCATCTGCGAGCGTACCCACCCGTCATGGCTTGGCTTGGGTTATCATGATGCGCGGATGTGGTTGAAGATTCTGGCTCATATGAGATTTCTACCTTGCAGTCCTCTATGTCTCCACCATTAACTGCAATAACAGGCTCTCTTGCTACCGAAGTACCAACCCTGTGCTAACCATCATGCCAACTTTCCTCTGCATCGTCGCCATAACCAACAATGACGTCTCGCTCCCGGTGAAGGACATGTATTCCTTCGTTAGTGTGATGCGCGTCAACCACCTATAACATGGAATGAAGAGCCCTGGTCTCATCCACCAAGTAAACATTTAAACATGATGAGATGACATCCCATCTCTAGAAATTTGAAGTTATAATTTAATAAAACCTTAATTTCTCTTAAAATTTTCAGTATAGATACTTTTTTCTCTCTTTAATATAGACCTTATTTAAATTTTAAGAAAAAAATACATATTCTAGAACGACTCATATTACATTTATTAATATACTAGCAACAACCACATTAAGTAAAAAGTGGTTGATATACGCCGATCGACGCCATTTTCCAATTTTTTTAATTAATGGCGCCGATCGGCGTATATCAACCACTTTTTACTTAATGTGGTTGTTGCTAGTTGACGGCCGACATGCCATGGGAACAACAATTAATATATTAATACCTTTATAATAATAATGTATTATTTATAATAATAATGTATTAATTAATTA